>JAZBHA010000590.1:25121-49442 GCA_037464855.1 Iselma pallidipennis
ACATAAAATATAAACTAAATTGATGTGTTTTCCATAAATTTCCAGTTAATTCGATAATATTGAATATTGCAATAGAGATTGCAATAATTATACTCTGTCCAACTTCTAGTCCATTAATACCAGCTAAGATATTGATAGCATTTGTACAGAAAACTGCCAACATGCCCATATAAACGTAATATAGAATTCCTAAATTAATAGAAAGACCAAATAGTTCACGAAACGGTTTTGGTACAATAATTACAGTTGAATTATAATTAACATAATAAACCATCAATAATGGTAATGATGCAATCGTTGGTAAGAGTAATTTATGTCGCCAACGTAGATCCAGGACATCATCAGCAAAACCCAATAATAACATACAACAAATCGATAGAAGAGCAGCTATTAATTCTACAAACTTTATCGAAATATCTGTATTAATGAAGGATCAGGATATTTCATGAACGGTTACCTCATCATGTGGAAAATCACCATTGAAAAAACTACTACCAAATGGTATTGGTATGAATAGGAACATGGTTATTAAGAATGTACATCCTGTTACAACACCTAAAGCTTCAGGTCTACAATAGAAGAAGTTTTGTTGTTTAAACAATTGATTGTTTCAAAAAAATAAAAATTGTTATAACATAACCTACATTTTCTCACTCGTTGTTTTACTCATATCAATACCAAATAGATTTGCTTTTATAAACATATCACGTAATTTTGGTATTAAACGTACTGTTAAAATATATGCAATTATTGACATTGATGAATTTATTATTAATGGAAATAACATTTTCCAAATTTTATCGAAATCCACATCCACATCTACCGCCATTTTTTAAATTGACAAGACTGCAGACATAGTGCCATCTGTTGAGAAACTCAACAAATACGTTTCATAATCGGAGCATAAACGAGAGAGGACAGCTAATGCTAAAAAGCGGGGGATAGAAAATAGCGCCTCTATTATTGAGCCACTGTAACTAAATGAAAAGCGGGAAACTTAAAAACCAGCAAGTGTGGTCTTACATATTTATTACTTATTTATATGATAAAAATAATAATGGGTAATTACACAATTAAACAACACAAATTACCAATAGACGTATATATTCAGTGAATTTGTACAACAATTAACAACAATAGAAAACAACAAACCTAAACATACAAAGGAGGACTTGGAAGACAGGATGAAAACAAATACAACGTAGATGAACACAACAAATTGTATTGTTATCAACAATACATTTATCCATCACCAACACAGTAATGTTCAAGCAATTTCTACACAAGGCACTCTGCCTTTTGGCCCACAATAATTAGCAAATAAAGTAATTTTTTCGCAAATTGATAACAAAAAAAATTTTCAAAAAAGAAGATTCGAGAATGAATGAAAGGGGAAGACGTCACTTATCAATATCATGGTCTCTCCTTTCAATATATAGATAAATGAATTTTAGAAAACGAATCTAGATAAATCAAATAGACGTGAACGTACGTTCGATCAATGTTGTTCGTGTTTTTATATTGTTAATTGTTTTGTTTAATTATTATCAAATTTATATTGTGAGTCATGTAGTCTTCGCACCTGATGAGAATTGTTGCCAAAGTTTAAAAGAAAAAAAATGGTCGAGGTAAGTACAATTGTTACTAATTAAATTATTTATTGATAGTACGTTGATAACAATTTTCAGCCTTAAAGAAGATCGCAATAGAAACGATTTGGTTTGACAATAAAAGAATGTCCTTCTACCCGATATTGTTTTATTAAAAAACATTATGGGACGATAAAATTTTTCAAAAATTTAATACTCTGTTCTCACTTCAGTATATAGCATCTGGGAATTGGTAGATGAAATATCTACCATGGTTTTTATCTTGTTCCTAAGGAGTGCATTCTCCTGCTGCAAGTATATATCATCTGGGAATTTGTAGATGTAATATTTGCCATGTTTGTTATTTTATTCCTAAGGAGTGCATTCTCCTGCTGCAAGACAATTTTTTCATCTATTGTAACTTGAAGTTGTTGTTTCAACTATAACCAGAAACAAATTAGTAAATTACTTATGAAAAGGGAAAAAACTTACATCTCGGATCTCCTTTCTCAACTTTCTCTCTCGAGTTAAAAATTCTTCCATTTCCATCGAATCTTCCATTATTTTAATGAAATAAACAAAAAGTGATAAAAAAGTCATTAAAAAGCCAGTTTATTCATTTAAAATTTCACTTTAGGTACAATTATTTTTAGATGGATTTCTAAAAAGATAATTCAAACACGAATATCAAAAACATAAAATTCAACAATCAAAATATCTATCCCAACTCAGTTTAATCTTATTAGTGCAGATATCACGAGATAAATAAATAAAATATGTATGTATTATATTTCTTTTTTCAAAACAAAGCAAAAAAGGGTGCAGATAAAAGTACAGTAGAAACTTGAAAATCCGAACTAATTGGGACCCAAACCTGTTTGGACTATCGATTTGTTCGGATTCCTGAAAATCATGCTTGCGAATTATCAAGTATTGAAATGACTGTAATAACAATATATTATCTAGTAATTATAATTTTTTCATCTATTATTGGAAATAATATGTACCTACACGAACAATTCAGAATTGCAGTTTCTGTGTGTTTTGTTCGGATTAAAGGAATTTTGCTCGGATTAAAGAAATGTTTATTCCAAATCACCGCTGTTCGGATTACTGGAAATTCGAATTATCGAGTTTCTACTGTAATGGTAGCATGCAGAAAAATTATATTATAATTATTATTTAATAATAAAAATATGTAATAGGAGTAATTAATAATAATAAAATATAAGTATTATTTTATATGAACAATTTTTCTTATATAAATAGAAATCTCCAACTTAGTTACTTATTTTCTATTATAGGAAAGGAATTATAGGAATTGAATTCAAAAAAAAAATCGAAATTAACAATAAGTTTATTCAATTGGATTCAAAAATTAAGCACAACTTCAATCTATATCCATTGAATCATCTTTATCGTTATCACTAAGCTCAAATTTTAGTTTATAATTAATTCGTACAACTGGATCTTGGATTGTTTTTAATGTTTCAATCATCCGATTATATACATCTTTCTTATCTTTATTGGAATCAGGACACTTTTCCGGTAAACAATAAACAATTAACATTACTATATTGACATTATTTAAATTGTTTAATAATAATTTTTCATAATAATCATATTGCTTAATAGAATCATTTGTAAAATCTGTTATTGATTCATTCAATAAATCAGCAAAATTATAAACAATAAATTGTGAATATTTCTCCACTGAATCATTAACAAATTCTACAATTTTTTCTGTAATCACATTGATATTAGGTCCATCGATGATACAAGAAATTTTTGATTTCAAAAAGAATATTTTTACGTAACTTGAAAATTTTTCAACAGGACTAACAAATTTCTCCCAATAATTAATTACAAGTTGAATAAAATCAATAGAAGTGGATCTCATAAATGTATGGAAGTATTCCGATATAAAAACTTCTATTTTGTTCGTATCATTCTTCAGTTTATCTAAAATCTTAATGATCTGTTGTAAAATCTGTATCTGTTTATTTTCGCATAAGAATAATGCCGAAATAAATTCATGCATTGTTTCTGTACTTATAATAGATGGTTTTAGGAAATGTTTTTCAATTATATTTTGACAAAATTCTAATGAAAACTCCCTGGTAAGATTGTTGCTACAGATTCTTAATAATTTTTGTTTTAATTGTTTATATTTCACTGGCCTGTCTTCGACTATATCAAGAAAATCCCATAAAAATTCACCATATTTAGCACGATATTCTTCTGGTATTTTATAAATATCAATTAAACTATTTAATAAATCATCATCATTCTTATTTGTAAATTGAATATTAAGCTTGACAAGTTCGAAAAATTGATCGGACGGATTTTTGATGAAATATTTTACAGTTGAATCAAGGAGACGTTTTTGTAAACTTTCTGTACCTTCTGTTTGATTTAGAATTGTAATTATCGTTTGAACAGCATTACGATCACGTAATTCACAGGTTAAAAATAAGGCATGTTTGCGACATGATACAGCTTTAGTACTGAGATCTTCCAAAATCGGTTTTAAATCATTTTCTGGTGTGTGATATAGAAAACTATATAAAGATGTTAATGCTGATCCTAAATAATCACCAACGCAATAATTTAATAGTGACTGTATGGCTTTTGTATATTTTGTATGTTTGTAATTTTTTGCAATTGAACAACGTATATTGTATAATTTCTTGTCATTTTCATCTAATAAATTCAATTTTTTAGAAGTGATTTTATGTGAATCAGCTAATTGTTTATAATTTTCGACAGGCATCAACCATGATAGACATTCAATTGCATTATCGGTTTCTAAATCATTTAAACATAAATTTATTAATTTATCATCAAATTGTAAATAACTATATTTCTTCAATCTATACCATAAATTTTGACTGTTCATTACAAGGCAACTTTTTGAAAATTCATCAATATTACGCTGAATTTCAATTGGATCATGTGTTAATAACCAAATGAGATTTTTAGAGTTTCCACAAAATTGAACATTTTTCCAGAAAATTTCCAAAAATTCACTCCTCTTATCATGTGATTTATTTAATATTATACGATTTAATTGATCTGTATATAAATATGTTGACCAATGTACAGAAATTGCCGATTTAAAACTGTTAACAAGTCGTGGATAGTCCAAAAATGATATTTTCTCATCTGGATTTATGTTATTCCATTTCTCTATCTCTAATATTGATTTAACATCAAGTTGCATTATGCTTGTTTCTTTATGTTTGTCTGATTTTACAAGTTTCTCAACATTCTCTATTCTAAATATTAGTAGATATTTCCAAAATTCTTTATTATGTTGGATATTAGCATTATTAGCAAAAACAACATTTCGACACTTATCGAATAATGCAGTTTTCAGTAATTCATCAACTGGTTGTTTTTTATTAAATAAAAATTCAATATAAGCTAATTGATCTTCAAATGGTATTTCACGTTTAAATTTTAATTTATGTATTTCGAAAATTTCTTGTAATTGTTTCCAAATATCTTCATTCAAATGATGATAACCGAAAGTATTTCTTATCGTTTGTAAAAATTCTAATTGAAGTGATTCATCATCATTCCTATGTTTAAATGAAAAATATTTCAAAACATCACATAATGCATTAATATTGTTATGAATATAACAAGTTTCAATCATTTGTTTCAATAATTGTTTCCTATCGAAAATCGTTGCTGTTAGATCAATTTTCTGTTTAATCAACGGTATAGATTCATTTAAATCTAAATATTTTATATAATAATTATCACCATTTAGAATTTTTGTTTTTACTATGGATTTTCGATCATTATCATCCATTCTTTTAATCATCTCTTCATCAATTAATGATAAATATTCAGATTGATCTAATTTATAACGACTTTCAAGGATTTCTTTGAATAATTTCCATTGATATTTATAAGGAAATATTGATATTAAACTGGTGACTTTATCGGGAATCCATGATTTCGGTAAGGCGTTATTCAGGAAATGCTTTGAATCACTTCGTAGTTTTCGTATAGCAGTTTGGATATTCATCTTATTTTTATAATAATCTGGTGATTGTATCACATCATCTTTTCTGGCATACACTGTACGTCTAGTTAAACGTTTACCTAATTGGACAGATAGGTCATATTTTTTATCTAGTTTTTTGAAAAGCTCAAAATTATCGATGAAAATATGTTTACATAATTTTCTGCAATAAAAACCAGAGAATGGTGATTTAGATTCAAGGTAAATTAATAATAATTGAACATTTCTTTTATATAACATTATTAATTGTTTTTCTTCTAATGCAACTGGATAATCATGTAGGATTGCTGAAATTTTTCCATCACTACAACCCATAATGAATTGATTTGCAATAAATCGTCCATAACGTTCATATAAAGCATCATAGATTTTATCGAATCGTTCACCTTGCATACAACAACTTAGTTTCTTTAAAATTTTCATACGTGCAGAATACGACATACATGGTAAAATTTCATTTACCAAATTGTCAGCATTGAAATTTTTGAATACCTCTTCAAAAAACCATAGATGTTTTACAATTTTACTAATAAAGATTTCATTTCCTTCTTTTACAATATTGAACAATTCAGATGTTCGTCGGTAATACAATAATAATTCTAATTTAAATAAATCTTCCAAAAATGTTTGTGTTGTTAAATTGGTAATAATTTCATCAATTACTTCTGGATTTAAGTTTTTGCTGTTATTTAGTAATTTATAGAAATTACGGCGTTTTTCTGCAATTGTTACACCATCTAAATTGTGGAAATTTTCAATAAATGTCTCTGATAATGGTGGCATTTTTCCCTTTTATATCTTGTTACCAAAATCTGGAAAAATTGAAAACAACTATTTACAATCAGATGAATTCTATTAGTATTCAATTAGCGACAATGAAAGCCAAAAATAAGGTTTTTCTAACATCAATAATTTGCTTAACCCTTTTAGGACCATGCCCGAATATATTTGGGCAAGCATTACCGACAGACAAGACTACCTTGTACTTTTGAGGAAGCGGTGCCTGTAAGAAAGGCCATGGTTCACATATGCCGAATAGATGCTTGTCATTTAAAAAAAACCTTTTTTGGCCAAACTTCATCAAAAAAAAAGATGATTTAAGAGGTTAAAGCAAATAAATAAATCCCATTATGTCAAAAAAGCATTACACTAATTTGCAAAAGAAGAAAAATAAACTTACCACTTTAATTATGAAGAACTGTAATGATTTTAACAGTAAATGATAAGTAGAAACAAAAAAATTCACCCAAAAGATTCAATTTAACCAAAAAAGGGTGCAAAATTTCTCCGTTTAGACCACCTTTAAAAGACTTAACCATAAACAGAAGACAGATTACCCTTTGGTATTAAACCAGCTGGTTCAATTTTTCCAAGAATAATTGAAAGTACATTACAAGGATGTAAAAACACAGTAGTAGTCAAGTAGTGTAAGTGTAGTAGCAGTGTAATCTTTGATAATAAGAAAATGGCAACTAAAGCTGTTTGTATTTTAAATGGTGAAACTGTCCATAATACAGTACGGTTCCAACAAGATACACCAACTGGACCAGTCCATGGTGAAGTTACTGGTTTAACAAAAGGTTTACATGGTTTCCATATACATGAATTTGATACTGAACGTCACGTTGGTTAATTGCGTAATGTATAAGCTGATGATAATAGTATTGTTAAAGTTGATATAATTGATAAGATTATATCATTGAATGGTGACCATAATATTGTTGGACATACATTAGTTGTATATGGTGATCCTGATGTTTTGGGTAAAGGTGGACATGAATTCAATAAAACTACAGGAAATGTTGGAGCTCGTTTGGCTTGCGGTGTTGTTAATTACCACTAAACCCTATTCCGCTGTTTGTTTAATTATTCCCCACTTTTGTTATTCTATGCAATAATATTTAATTAATTTTTTTCTTTATTTTCAAACACTTCTGTCAAATGTCAGAATGACAACCTAACCTCTTTCATGACAGCTAATATTCCAGTACCACCAATATAACAACTACAGAGAACAACAATCCCTAAATTAAAGAAAATTACTAAACAATGGGGCCTGTTCATCCCCAGTCAAATGGTGGGAAAGTGCGTCATTTTTTCCACCTAACGATTCTGGTTTTGAACCATTTGAATTGATAGGATGCTTCTAGCTCTAACGTATAGAGGGTACTACTTGCGACTACTTGTTTTAAGCATTATTAAGGATACATTGACATGGTCCATCAAAATATATTGTTAGTGGGAAATTTAAAATGACCAACTCTTATAACATATTAAATCATTTTATTTTCTCATTGAAAAATACAAAAATATAATAATATAATTTCTTAATCTCTATTAAAATTCCATTTTAAATAAAATTGTACTTCAGTTGAAGGCACTCTACTAAGTTTTTCAAGAATTTCACAATACAAATTATAATTAGTATCACTCTTATCTAGTTTTTTCGGTATTAATAACATAATTAACATATAAATATTTGAATTATGTTCAATTTCCAATAAATTCAAACAATAATCATATAAACGAATTTGATTGTTTGTAAAATATTTCATAATATTCTGCATGAGTTCAGCTAAAATAATTACAACAAATTGACCAAATTGATGCAATAAATCATTAAAAAATGTGATAAAATTCCGATTAAAATCAACTATATTGATCGCAGTTTGTGAATATTTCAATTTCATAAAAAATAATTGTATATAATTATCAATATTTTCAATCGGATTTATATGATTTGTCCAAAAGTTGATAAAATTATCTAGAAATTTCGAATCAATTTCCACATTATTTAACATAAATTGTTCAAAAAATACCACAAAGATTTTTGAGATAATCAACTGGGATTGAAACAGAATTACTTTAGAAAAGTCTTCAAATACTCGTTGTCGATGTGGATTAAAAATCAACAAATCACTAATAAAATTGATGATATTCCCATTTGTTCCAATCTGTTGTGTTTCAGTTTGAATTAAATTTAAACAAAACTGTTCAGATAATTGTTGAACAACTGGCTTATTTAGATTTTGTAGAATTGTTTGTTTTTCTAGATTTTTATTACAATTAATTTCGGAATTATTCCAAATAAATTCAATGAAATTAGCTTGAAACTGATAAGGAATTTGATTGATTTCAGTTGATAATTTCGTAGTTTCAGGATTTTTGTAATAAACTATTGCAATTTTTTGTAGGATGTTATATAAAATGTTGCATGGATTTTTCGTGAAATATTTCGTGAAATTTTTCAGCAATCTTTCAGAATATTCGAGATTTAATTTTTGGAAAATCTTTATAGTTAGAGGGATACTGCAGATTTGTTGGGAACTATAGAAAATTTGCAATTTAATCTTTTCTGGTGTATTTAGAAATTTTTCAATAGTTATTTCTAGTTCATTTTCAGGTGTTTTACATAAAATTTTTGGAAATGAATTCTGAAATGCTTTCAAATAATCCAAATCACAAAACTGTAATAATACTGGAATTGTTAGTTGAGATTTATCGAGATTCTTTAAATTCTCTATAATACACAATTGTCGTTCATAAACTCTCATATCTAATTCACTTTTTTCATATTGTCGTGGATACTTTTCAGTAAATTTAATAAATTCCTCAGTTGACATTAATCTAGAAATCCATTCGATTATTTGTTTATCGTAATTATTACAACAACCACCTCTATAGCATTGTAAATTATCCAAGTTTGATAAACAAAAATCAATAGTTTTTCTATCGAAATTTAAATAACTATAGATTTTAACATGATTTAAAAAAATGTTAAATTGTGAATATGTTCGCCACAATCTCGGTATAATTCGTTCTAAATTATTCAAAACTGAATGTGGATCATATTTGAAGAACCATCTTAAAAGATCAATATCATTGAAAATATCAAAATGTTTCCAAAAAATCGATAATTCTTCATGATTAGCTTGTCTTGAACGGATACGCTTCTTTAAAATATACCCAATATTTGTACCACTACCACCTGTTTCAATTGAATCTTTATAACTGGCAATTAAACGTGGAAATTGTTGAAAATCTATTTTATTCTCATCACTGTCACATTTACGATTCCATTCATCAATTTTACAAATCAATCTTGTATCATAATATACTGCATTATCAGATTTTACAAATTCTGTTGTATTATTGATAACAAAATTGAGTAAATATTTTGTAAATTGTGGTGTTTGTGGTTTTATCCAAAAATAACAACAATCATATTGACTTTTTAAATAATCCATTAATATGCTATCAATCGATCGATTATGATTATACAACCAATCCATTGTTGCTAATAATTCATAACTATTGATGCGTTGTTTAAATTTTATACGACGTATCTTCTGTAATTCTAAAATATTATTCCAGATTTCTTCAGTTAATTGATGATAATTGAAATTATCAGTAATATTATCGAAGATTTCATCGCAAATTTGTTGATAATCGTTTTTCTGATAATTACAAAGATAATTGAGAATTTGTTGTAAACAATCGAAATTATTATTGTTAATACGACAGGTTTCAATTAAATCGGATATTAAACGTTTCTTTTCTGATAGGGATGATGAATTTTCGAATTTTTGTTTTAAAATAATCATCGATTCTTTAATGTTACGATATTTAATGAAATCTGGTTGATTTTTTAATTTTGCCAAACGATCTCTCTCTTGATTATCCTGTACTGTTTCTAATAATTCTGTTGTTATCAGTTTATAATAATTGGTAATATTTTTATTGAAACGTTTCTCAAAACTGTCAATAAACAATTTATAGCGGTATTTTTTCGGATAATATTTTAAACAAAGTTTATCCAATTTTGAAAAATCCACATTTTCTATTGGAGTATCCAGTAAATTTCCAAAGAATTCTTCGAAATCATTCCCTAGATATTTCAGCAAAGAATACCGATTTAGTCCATCAATATATTCGTAAGGTTTCAAAATGATCTTGTTTCTCCTCAAAATTAGGTACTTTTTGGTTGTTCTTTTGCCCATTTTCAATTTGATTTGATACTTATTTCTTAGATTTTGGAAAAAATTGAGATTTTTTACAGAAATAAAATCCAACAAATTCTGATAATCATTGAAATTCGGTTTTTTATTGCGATAATTTTCGTATAATTCAAAATAGAGATTAATCAAATTTTCATCTTTTATAAATAGGATTTTTAAATGGTTTATTGATAAATTAGTAAAATTTTCATTCAGAATTGTTTTAATTTTCTCTGGTGAACATCTAACGAGAAATCTTGAAGCAAATGAAAATCCGTATTTGATTAAAATTTCATCAAATAATCGATCAAATCGTTCACTATTATCGAAGATTTTACTTAAATTTTTCAATAATTTCATTCGTAATTTGTATGAAATTCGTGATAATATATCGATAATTTCATGTTCTGGTCGATTTTTGAAAGTTTCTTCAAGAAACCATTGTTGTTTAATGATTTTATACGAAAATATCGGTTGTGATTGTAGGAGGATTTCAAATAATTCAGAAGTTCGTTGAAAATAAATTAAAATCTCCAATTTAAATAATGTTTCTATATAAGATTGTGGATTTAGATTTTCTAGAATATCATCCAATATTTTTGGTTCTACTTTTGAATAATTTGATAACAGTTGGAATAAACTTTTACGGCGATTACCATAAGTATTACCTTGTAATGAGTGAAACTTTGATATGAATTCCACCGCTTCTCTATCCATTTTTATGGATCTGGAAAGAAAATTAAGGAATTTACAATATTTTCTATTAAATTCTTTATAGTTTTATGAAAAAAACAGAAATCTCTAACACAGTTAATTATTTTCTATTAGAGGGAAAGACTTGCAGGAGTTTGAAAAAAACACAAATTAACAAAGAGTTTTTATAATTGAGTTTAAAAATTAAGTACAACTTCAATCTATATCCATTGAATCATCATTCAGATAATAACGATGATGAATTGCAGACTTAAATTTTACTTTACAATTAATTCGTATCGTTGGATCTTGAATTGTTCTTAAAGTCTCTATAATCCGAACATATATATTTTTATCATACATATTGAACTTAGGGCACTTTTCCGGTAAACAATAAACAATTAACATTACTATATTGACATTATTTAGATTATTTAATAATAATTTTTGATAATAATCATACTGTTTAATAGAATCATTTGTAAAATATGTAATTGATTTGTTCAATAAATCTGTAAAATTATAAACAATAAATTGTGAATATTCCGTAACTAAAGCATTAACGAATTCTATAATTTTTTCAATAATTATATCAATATTATGTGAATTCGTGATATAAGGAATTTTTAGTTTTAAAAAGAATATTTTTGCATAACTCGAAAACTGTTCAACAGGACTAACAAATTTCTCCCAATAATTGATTACAAGTTGAATAAAATCAATAGAATTGGATGTCATAAATGTATGGAAGTATTCCGATATAAAAACTTCCTTTTTGTTCTCATCATTCTCTAACTCATCTAAAATCTTAGTTATTTGTTGTAAAATCTCTATCCGTTTATTTTCGCATAGGAATAATTTTAAAATAAATTCATGCATTGTTTCTGTACTTATAACAGATGGATTTAGGAAATGTTTTTCGATTATATTCTGACAAAACTCCAATGAAAACTCCCTAATGTTTTGATTGAATGTTCTTAATAATCGTTGCTTTAATTCTTTGTATTTCACTGGCCTGTCTTCGACTATATCAAGAAAATCCCATAAAAATTCACCATATTTAGCACGATATTCTTCTGGTATTTTATAAATATCAATTAAATTATTTAATAAATCATCATCATTCTTATTTGTAAATTTAATATTAAGCTTGACAAGTTCGAAAAATTGATCGGACGGATTTTTGATGAAATATTTTATAGTTGAATCGAGGAGACGTTTTTGTAGACTTTCTGTACCTTCTGTTTGATTTAGAATTGTAATTATCGTTTGAACAGCATTATGATCACGTAATTCACAAGTTAAAAATAAGGCATGTTTGCGACATGATACAGCTTTAGTAGTTAGAGCTTCTAAAATCGGTTTTAAATCATTTTCTGGTGTATGATATAGAAAACTATATAAAGATGTTAATGCTGATCCTAAATAATCACCAGCACAATAATTTAACAGTGAACGTATGTCTTTCGTATATTTTGTATGTTTGTAATTTTTTGCAATTGAACAACGTATATTGTATAATTTCTTGTCATTTTCATCTAATAAATTCAATTTTTTAGAAGTGATTTTATGTGAATCAGCTAATTGTTTATAATTTTCGACAGGCATCAACCATGATAGACATTCAATTGCATTATCGGTTTCTAAATCATTTAAACATAAATTTATTAATTTATCATCAAATTGTAAATAACTATATTTCTTTAATCTATACCATAAATTTTGACTGTTCATTACAAGGCAACGTTCTGAAAATTCATCAATATTACGCTGAATTTCAATTGGATCATGTGTTAATAACCAAATGAGATTTTTAGAGTTTCCACAAAATTGAACATTTTTCCAGAAAATTTCCAAAAATTCACTCCTCTTCTCATGTGATTTATTTAATATTATACGATTCAATTGATTTATATATAAATATGTTGACCAATGTACAGAAATTGCTGTTTTAAAACTGTGAACGAGTCGTGGATATTCCAAAAATGATATTTTCTCATCTGGATTTATTTTATTAAATTTCTCTATCTCTGATATTAACTTGAGATCAACTTGTATTATGCTTGTTTCTTTATGTTTGTCTGATTTTACCAGTTTGTCAACATTTTCTATTATAAATATTAATAGATATTTCCAAAATTCTTTATTATGTTGGATTTTAGCAAAAACGACGTTCCGACACTTATCATACAATGCAGTTTCCAATAATTGATCAACTGCTTGTTTTTTATTAAATAAAAATTCAATATAAGCTAATTGATCTTCAAATGGTATTTCACGTTTAAATTTTAATTTATGTATTTCGAAAATTTCTTGTAATTGTTTCCAAATATCTTCATTCAAATGATGATAACCAAAAGTACTTCTTATCGTTTGTAAAAATTCTAATTGAAGTGATTCATCATCGTTTCTATGTTTAAATGAGAAATATTTCAAAACATCACATAATGCATTAATATTGTTATGAATATAACAAGTTTCAATCATTTGTTTCAACAATCGTTTCCTATCGAAAATCGTTGCTGTTAGATCAATTTTCTGTTTAATCATCGGTATAGATTCATTCAAATCTAAATATTTTATATAATAATTATCACCATTTAGAATTTTTGTTTTTACTATGGATTTTCGATCATTATCATCCATTCTTTTAATCATCTCTTCATCAATCAATGATAAATAATCAGACTGATCTAATTTATAGCGACTTTCAAGGATTTCTTTAAATAATTTCCATTGATATTTATTGGGAAATATTGATATTAAACTAGTGACTTTATCAGGAATCCATGATTTTGGTAAGGCATTATTTAAGAAATGCTTTGAATCACTTCGTAGTTTTCGCACAATAGTTCGAATACTCATCTTATTTTTATAATAATCTGGTGATTGTATCACATCATCTTTTCTGGCATACACTGTACGTCTAGATAAACGTTTACCTAATTGAACCATTAGTCTATATTTGTCATCCAATTGTTTAAAAAGTTCAAAATTATTGACGAAAATATAATTAAATAATTTTCTGTAATGAAACCGATCGAATCTCGATTTACATCCAAAATATGTTAATAATAATTGATGATCCCTTTTATATAAAATTATTAATTGTTTCTCGTTTAGTTTTAATGTAGCTGAATGATCGTGTAGGATTGCTGTAATTTTTGCATCACTACAACCCATAACGAATTGATTTGCAATAAATGGTCCATAACGTTCATATAAAGCATCATAGATTGTATCGAATCGTTCACCTTGCATACAACAACTTAGTTTCTTTAAAATTTTCATACGTGCCGAAAACGACATACATGGTAAAATTTCATTTACCAAATTGACAGCATTGAAGTTTTTGAATACCTCTTCAAAAAACCATAGATGTTTTACAATTTTACTAATAAAGATTTCATTTCCTTCTTTTACAATATTGAACAATTCAGATGTTCGTCGGTAATACAATAATAATTCTAATTTAAATAAATCTTCCAAAAATGTTCGTGTGGTTAAATTGGTAATAATTTCATTAATTACTTCTGGATTTAGGTTTTTGCTGCTATTAAGTAATTTATAGAAATTACGACGTTTTTCTGCAATTGTTACACCATCTAAATTGTGGAAATTTTCAATAAATCTCTCTGATAGTGGTGGCATTTTTCCCTTTTGTATCTTGTTCCCTAAATCTGGAAAAATTGAAGACAACTGCTAACAATCAATGAATTCTACTTTTAGCAATTTACTAGCGATAAGGGAAGCCAAGTATAGGATAAGATAGGATTTTCCTAACATCGATAAACTGATTAAAGCAAAGCAATTCCAATTTCACGAATTAACCAACATTACATGTATAGATAGCCAAGGTTACATTAGTATTTATCACGCCTATTACATCATAAAAGCATTACATTAATTCATAAAAAAAACAAAAAATAAACTCACCACTTTAATTTTGAAGAACTGGGATGATTTTCACAGTAAATGATGAGTCAAAACAGGAAAATTCACTCAAAAAATCAAACACAATGTAGGCACGACGTAGGATAACAAAATTGGAATTTGGAAACACGTAAATAAACAGGAACTTGTCAAGGTCAGTTACAGTGGATTACCAACCTTGGACAGGATATCGATTTTGTTGAACACAGGATCTCCTGCAGGATAAATACAAAATTACAATTGAATACAATCTTAATTTTTATTGAAATAACTAAAATATTACAAACTATTTAACAATCAAACAATATTCTTAAAAAGATCGGGTGGGACACAAAAAAAAATAAAATAAAAATAAAGAAGACTATTGTTATAATTGTTAGGAGTTTTTTTGTTTCCATTACTATTGGGAAATTTTGTTAATCATCACATTTGGTTCGAAGGAAAACACAAAGAAGACAAACATTTCTTCTTCTTATCATTTTCCCGTTATTTTAAATATACAGGTTTTGTTTATAAAAATTGGAAGACAGGCGCCAAAGAATCGTTTTGCAAACAAATCTATAAAATAATATTTGATTAATACAATAATTAAAAATTAAAAAGGTCATATTAATAATAATGATAATATATTGGATTGGGGGGGGGGGGGAAGAAAACGATTTGGCACATAGACTTCAAATATTTTGGTAAAATAATGAAGCCACCAAGTTAAAAAATTGGCAATTAAGCATTATTATTAGAGTATTATTTTTACTAGATCAGGCAAAACTGGTATTGCTATAAGATGATTTCTCCTTTTAGGATGCTTCAGAAAATCTAACTAATAGACAAAAATAATAATAATAATCATAGAAATCCAATTCAACATCGAATTGGATCATTTTTTTTTAAGGAAAAATAGCTTCGAAACGCGCACACACAATTATTATTATTATTATAGTTTTTTTTCCTTTGAAACATTAATGATTGTTTCGAATTATTTTATAATCTGTATAGTATAATATATATACTAGGAAGAGCATGTATCACGGGGAAATAGAAAAAATATATCCTATATATATATTATTAAATTTTTCCTTTACAATCCTAAAAAAAGAAAAAAGAAATGAATCCACAATTTTTTTTCTTAATATAGGAAAAATTAAATTTCCCAAATAAATTTTTCCTCATTTCCTATCACTGATACACAAATATTTTGCATTATTATTGCTTGAATTTCTTGATGTTTTTTAATAATTATTTCGTCTTCTTTTTTTAGTAGAAATCTATAATGGAACAGATTTAATAATAAAATCAATAACAACAAATGATATGTCGTTTTTATAAAAATTTTGAAATCTATTCTTCAATCATCAGTTCCATTATAGTTCAATAAATTTTAACCAACAATTCAAAAATATACAGAAATTTTGTTAATCAATAATAATAATAATAATTAATAAAATAAATTAGGATAAATTAAAAAATAACAACAACCAAAAGAATAATTAACTAAATAATAAAAAAAAAAGAAAAAACGTACAAATATATATAAATTATTCCCCAATTAAAATTTAACTATCTAATTACTAAGTTTGGTAACAATATTGAAATGAATCTGACTAAATACACATATGTAATAATAATAATAATAATAATAATAATAATTATAATAAAGAAATATATGAATAAAGTGACGAAAATTATTTGGTGATGCACCCGATTCAATGAATAAACAATAGTGGATTAATTACAACAGTTCCAAACCAATAAATAAAATTGTCAATCATTTCCAATTTTCGCGGGTAAAATTACAAATTAAACTACTGTTGTTTAAGCCAACGTTTCGCCTCCTTATTAGTGGTTTCTTCAGGTCATACAAACAATTAATATTTAATTAATTATCAACTAGATGATTGACCATGAGCTGGTACTTTCAGTCGTTGCTGATCTGTACTCATCTTGGTACTAGATTTAGACCGTTCGCGTTTAATAACCGGCACAAGTATATGTGATAAACTCTTAGAACGGCGACGCATTATTATTAATGTATTTTTGCATAAATTTCAAACCATACACACTAATTTACACCAAAGAAAACTCAATGAAAACTTGATAGAAAACCATCAATACCATTATCAGAGATGGTTTGAGATTATAAGTCCTGAGGAAGCCACCAATAAACGAGGCGAAACGTTGGCTTAAACAAACAGTAATTTAATTTGTTGTCCTGTTACCCACGAAAATTGAAAATGATTGACAATAGATCTAATAGGATAATACTGGACACTGACAATAAATAAAATCTCACATATATCTATTAGAGAGAAATGAATGGAAAATATAGAATAAATAAAAATAATTAGCACCACTTTGTGAATCTTTCAACCCTTTTATATATATACACAGAAATTGAGCAAATCTCTAATTATTATAAAAACACCATTCATCTTCTATACACAATATATCGTGTGATAAAATTGATAATTTAACAAATTTCTAGAATTTCAATTACGAAAATAACAATATTTATAGATTCTTTTCTGTAATAATAATCAATTAGTACACGATTTCTTGACTTGGAACTGTTTTTTTTTCTTTTTAAAAATTGAACACAAAAATGAAATAATTTTCAGTCATGATTATTCCATCAAACACTCCACGGTTAGTTCTCTTTCTTTTAAATATAACTCTATTAATTAAATAAAACAAGACAAAAAAAGAAGAGACTATGAAGATTTTTTACGTTAACAATACGTATTCTAAGAGAAATTCAACTTACATTCAAAATGTAGAAAATTACACCACTTTTTTCTTGTGTGGGTTGCGTGTACCTATATTGTTTTAAATATTAGGCGTTTGATTACCTGTGTTGATTAATTTCTAATTCACGTCTATGTTTAACCCATTCATTATTATTATTATTATTATTATTACTATTAGGTGATTTATTATAAATATTCTTGGTTTCTTTCTTTTTTGTACGTAATAGTCTCGGTTTAAATGGTACAGGTTTCTCATTATTTGATTCATTTTCATTAATATCGTAATGTGGTGATAACTTTATACGTTTATATGTATCATAATAATCATTATTATTATTATTATTATTATTATATGAATTATAACGTTTACGTGTTGTTATACCAGCTAAATTTAATAAAGTTTCAGCACCTTCTTTAATTTTACGTTCTTCCTCATCTTCAAAGTCCAATTTACGACAAGTACTACTTTTCGGATACCTAAATAATAAATGAATATAATTAAAAATATACTGCGGTAGTTCAAATATATAAAACGGACTTTCATTGCTACGTGCGTAACCCTTCATGCAGGGTAAAATAACTTCATGGGCTGTTGGAAGGGAGTTTTGCATGATCGTTAGATTGCAAAACATGTTTCCATTACTGCTACCAAAACACATTTTGCAATCTAACCATCATGCAAAACTATTGATAAGACTCCCGTCTATCTGCCCATGAAGTTATTTTACCCTGCTTGAAGTTTGAAGGTTTATGTGCGTAACAAGTCTACAGGGAACAATAAATTCACTTACGGCTCATCATCACTCTCGAAAGCTTCATCAGCCGGTATCGAATCTGTTGTATCAGCAGCACTGTACGTATGATCTTGACTTGGTGATGTTGTTATCACTTGCCATATATGTTTGTCTTTCTTCTGTCTATATCTGGGTCCATTTTTTAAACTTAACATTACTGTTGCTGCATCAACAGCATCCAATGATTCATCTGATGTTTCTGATTTAATATTCACATCATTATTATTATTATTATTATTATTATTGATACCAGCTGATGCTAATTTTCTTGCCAAATACGGATATAATTCAGGATTCGGTAATCGGGTCGGTGTTCGTTCTGTTATTATTACATGTTTATTATTATTATTTGTAGTCATATTATTGTTATTATTACTATTATTATTGTTGTGAAAGTATGCTGTTGGATCTATAGTTGAACAAGGATGAAACGGTGATCTTGTTAATGCTTGAATTAAATTCGGTTTATATTGTTGATCGACAGTCCACAATGACCCTTTACCAAGATTCTAAAAATTAAAATCTATTAATACACTTTTTTCCTAATTTACTGAAAAATAAATATCATACCGGGGCTTTTTCGACTTTCTGGAAGCATTTATTCAACGATAAATTATGTCTAACACTATTTTTCCATCCAGTTGGTGCATTTTTAAAATATGGAAAATGTTCCAATATCCAAGCATAAATCTCTTTAACTGGTAATGCTTTCTGTACAGAATCTTCAATTGCCATAAAGATTAAGCAAGAAAACGAATACGGTGGTTTATTATTTGTATGTATTAATGGATCATATGGTATATTGTGTGGATGTTTTGTTCTTTGTATACTGTTTCCATTATGATGGGTTTGTTGTTGTTGTTGTTGTTGGGGTATGGGTGAATTTAAGGAACTACTTGACGAATCCGCTGCTGATATGGAAGAATCATCTACATAATCACTAGTTGGGAACTGATCACATAACAAACTATTACTATATTTCACTGGTGTTGAATTGACACTATTGGATGGTGATGGATTTATATTCATGCCTAAACAAATATTTTAATTACAATCACAAAAAATAAAAATGGTTAATTCGATAGATACCTTTTAAAAGGTCTCTCTCATGTAACCATGATAAACTAGTTAAATCATCATCACCATTTCTATTATGACTTTGGGCCACTGCTAATAACAAGGATATAGGTGATTGGGCTTCACGTATTGGTGTACCAGCAACCGGACTAGCAGGTACTGACATTTTCGGTGTGATAATTGCCTCGTCTTGTGGTGAATTAGATCGTTCAGGGGACATGATGGATATTAATTACTAGAAACATTAAAAATACAAAAACAAATTAAAAATAACAAAATTGTAAAACTTTCACAAATAAACAACACACAATTTACATTGGATAAGGGTGGTGGAGGAAATAACGTTAAAAACATGCAGCTTTTACTAATCTGTAGTAGTATCATTATAAAATGGTAAATTTGTTGGATTGTTGTAGTCCTTTACTGTTTTGATTTTAAAGGACTATAATCGTATAAGATCCAAAGGTCGTCAAAATCAATTCTTGTAATTATGGTTGTGTTATTAAATTTCCCCTTGAAAGCAGGTGAATCAACCTTCATCCTTGACCATTAAAGAAACGTTAATTAGTAGGATAATCATCATTGTTGTAGATATTCTAACATACAGTTCTTTCTCCTTATAAGCTTGAAAATATTTCTCTTATCTATTTTCTTAAATTACAAAAACTTCAAAATTTATGACATAAAATAAAAAATATGTCATTATTTTAAATTGAATAGGGAAGAATTCGCGCCCTTTTACTTTATTGTGTGAGAAAAATATAACAAGAAAATAAGATAAAAACCATTTTTCCGATTTATCTAGATTTCTATCTTCTCGTTTACTTATATCAGAACGAATTCATGATTTCCTACTAGGATTTTTTTGTTCATTTACTCTACAATTTAACAGAACTATCAAAAGATAATTTAATCTTTTTTTTTAATATATATCAATAAAAGTAAATATAAAGGATCAAACTATTATTAACAAACATTATATAACATTGAGAGTTTTCATGATAAGAGAACTCAACTAAATAACAATTATAATAATTTCTATAAAGTTTAAAGAATTCTCTTGTTTTTTGTATAAACAGTTTCCCATCAAGATATTTCGATATAATGAATGATTGTGGGGTATTATTTTTAGAATTCAAATTGCAATGTAGGTATAGTATAGGTCAAGGTTTTGGCGAATTTGTATACTTTTTTGGATAAAATATTGAAATTTCTTGTACACCACCAGATTTAGGCAATCTATCCTACATAAAATAATAATGCTGATAATGATAATACACTAAAATTATGACTGAACTGATAACAACTTCTAGTTGTTAATCGTTTATTAAATGTTCAAGGAGAATTATGGTTAATTATTATTGAATAAGAATAAGAAGAAAAAACAACAATTCCAAATAAGAGATATTATTGATTCAGATTTACCCATATATTTCAAAATTAGTTTACGTAAATTGATAAAAACTTTAATATCACTGATAAATAGAGAAACATAACAACACATATGTATACATACATATATACAACAAACAAATACATACACAATTCTGATCTAAATTGAAACATCAAAGTAGACATTGTACATATGTAAAACAAAACTGAATCGAAGAAGATCTTTCACAGGTACATACATCATTGAGAATTTACAATTTTTATTATTTGAACCTGGTTACCAAGGAGATGAATTCACCCATTTTTATTAAATCAAACATCACATGCACACCACCTCTATATCGAGATGTACTACATCCATATACATATATACACATATACACCAATACATATACAAACAAGAGTTTTTAGCTTATATACGAAAATCAAGGTTGTCATAGTTACCCCATCCCGAGAATGCATCTCCCGGATTCCCGCTACGTTTCAAATTGGACAAGTCTCACATGTACGTTGTATATGAACGTAACGTAAGTCGTAACTAATGACAACATGTTGCAGCGTCACCGTTGCTATGGTAACTTGCCCAACCATGAGAGAGAGATGTAGCAGCACTAGCAGCAATGTTGGAGCTGACGTAATATAAAAGTTTATACCTTTGGAAAATAGCAATAATAGCAACACAAAAAACACACGCACACACAATACATACATAGATTGAAAATAGGTATTTTAGGGAAAAATCTAAACTTTTGGAAATATGTTTGGGGCAAATGCGATTTTTGTTTACGTAAATAACAACAGGATTACCAACCATTTTTGATGTACATACAATTATTTATTGTATATAGGCCGTGTTGCGAAATCTTAATTTATTGAAAATTATTAAATATAATAATAATAATAATGAGACAACAGATGGCTTAGGGGATGGATTTTTTTGGAATTCATCAACTTTTAGTTGGGATATAATTTCCAAATTGCACAGATTTCAATGGGAAAATCGGTGGAAATAATCGAAAATTTCAAGACCTTAATTGTCAACAATTATTAAATAAAATTGTTGACAGTTTTTTGAATGGCAGAGTGACGTTGTTATCCAAATTTAGCAATAAAAAAACAAAATGGAATACGTGGACAGGAATTTTCTAATTCAACTTAACCAAGAAAAAAACCATGTCGTCTTAGAATCCTTCGAATGTTATTATTTGTTGTTAATAATTATTTACGACTTTAAAATAATGAAATTGTTAATAAATTAATAAAGACAAGCACATGTTCATATGTGTTAAGATTTATTTAAATAATATAGGTCAAATTTCGGCCATTGCACATTTATATACAACATACACAACGTGAGTAGTTGTGTTGTGTGAGAAAGCATTTTTAATTTTTTTGGTATTTTTGCCATTAACTAAATACACAAGTTTATATAACAACAATATATAGGAAAAAATATCAATTAATTAATTAATCCGACAATAATTGTTAATTGTTAATAATAAATTATTAAATATTTATTATTTACCTTTTATATAATAAATGTTTAACGAAAAAAAAAACTAAAAAACTATGCCAATGTTCACCACACACACACACAACAGGTTCAAGAGCACACCATTTTATGCCACCCAAACATATGATATCACACACACTGATTTGTTTGAAGCCATGATTCTCGCTTCCATTGAATTTGAAATGTTCCCGCGCTTTTTCTCATTAATTTATAATTACTTATCAATTATCGATTAATTCACTAAGTTTGTGTTGATTTTCAAATAATAAAATCATTAGAGTTTTTCCGAATTTTGTTTGAATACTTAAGTCACTTTATTTAAGTATCGTATAACAGAAAATATTTTTATAGGAAAATGATTTATTGCCAAGAAAATTACTTGAAAACTTCTAATTTAGTGTAAAACAACTTAAAATAACTAATTTATAGAATAAATTGGGAAAATATGGAAATATTGAAAAGCATATTTTGAGTTTTCACTCAAATTGTTGTCAATATTAGGAAAATTAAATACCCTAAAATAAAAGCGGGAAATTTAAATCTAACTAGAAATCGCTTTCCTGTCTCTATATTTACAACGTATACAATTCATTCCATTCCAGTAGATACGTAGACTTAGAAGGGAGTGAGAACACCTTTACGGATTATGTATATGTATAACAGAGACATGAAATACTATCACTACAACAAGGATACTCTGTGGAAAGAAGGCTAGTTCACACCCATATTGCATATCTTTGTTGGACTTATACAAAATCCTTATAAGTTGGTCTCACCGTGCCTGTTCCTATTTTGCCCTATGTTCCTGGACGATTAAAAAGACCAGTATAATACCCTTGTCACACGATAGATTGAAATTACTATTATACCTATCCTCATTGTATTATCTTCTCTTATTGTAAATTGACAATCTGCATTATTGCGTTTACTTAGGCTCGTTTCAGACTAAGAGAATCTAAATCAGTCAGAATCAGTCCAATGTTGTTTGACGAATTTGATAGGTCAGAACTAGATTGATTCGGATTGAAGCTGTGTGAAGGACAGATGGACGATTGCATTGTTTCTTAGGATGACTACATGGTGGTGCACCACTGGTACTATCACGCTTTGGACACTCTTTGTATCTAAAGCCATACTTTAAAATGAGAATGACTGATGTATAATACCTATGCAAGTGGCGATGGTCTCGGCAGTGCTTCAACCTGCAGTCACCCATTATGAATGCTGACTTGTGCGAATCTTTGTCAGTAAGATTCTAATTGATTCTGATTGATTCAAATTTGCTTGGACTGAAATGAACCTTAGGCCGTCTTTCAAATCAAGTGATTCTGAATCAGTCCGAAATATTAAGAATCTGACAATGAGTGACAAAGATTCATGTTACTAGACCTTTCATATCAGCTGAATCCTGAATCAATCAGTATGAATCAGTCAGGTATTTTTTGTTATTACCAACGTCTTATACTAAACTGTTGTCTTTTACTAACAGCACTAGTGTTTCAAATGTGTTATTTTGATATTGTGCTGGTTTAATGCTAATGGACAAAGTGAAA
>JAZBHA010000591.1:4628-14840 GCA_037464855.1 Iselma pallidipennis
TGATTTTAATAATAAAATTGCAATATAAATCTTACTGCATTAGCAGCTGCCTCCGCTGCTTCGGCTTGTTTACGTTTCTCTTCTTCCTCCTGATCTAACTCTTTTATACTTTCTTCAAGAACATTTGGCCAAAAATCACCTTCAAAATATGGAAGATCGGCAGCTGAACGAACATTATCTTCCATTGCTTGCTTTAAAATATCCTAAAATAAACAACACAAAACAATTAATTTAATTCAACAATTTTCTAAATTAAATTAGAAAATACCTTGTAATCAAGGACAATTCTTTCGATAATGCCTTTATCAAGCATTTTCTTATACCAGTCTTGTAATTTCTTAGGTCTAGGTATTTTTTGTTCCACAGGATGACAATGGAAAATATAATCATCACCTTCAGATGGTGGACATGCCCATATATGAGCCATAGTATATCCTAATTGTTTTACATAATCCATATAACCCAATAGTATTTCATGATAAACGGCAGTTCTAAATTGACGTGGTTTGAAAAAATGTACCGAATCAAGATATGCTATGTACACTCGTCGTGTATTTGGTGGTGGACATTCGGAACCATACTCTTGTACATGCATACCAAAGAAACATACATCGACACCATCGATTTCTTCAAAAGCAAATAATGCTTTAGCTCTATACGGGAATTCAGATGCCAATTCACCAGTTTCAACAAAGCGCGATCTCATGCCTGGTTTCACTTCAACAACTTTTTCAGAACTTGATACAACACGTATTAATACTTCACCAGCACCGGCTTCTTTCTTTTTCAAAAAATTATTAACACGTGTTTCAATATAGAAACCAAGTTTTGTAACTGGTAAACGTTTTGCATTGAATTTATTTTCACGTCGTTTTTGGCCTTTCTTTTTCAAACATTCATCACAAGTAAAACCTTGTGTCCATATATTTTCATTATGTAATACACATATTTGATGTAATTTTCTACCACAATCTGTACAATGAACAAATGCTTCCATTTCTAAATGATCATTCTTCATCTCCTTGAATTGATCCTTCTTTATTGCTCTATAAAAATTTTTATTTCTCCTCATATAAACTAAATAAATACAATTATTTACAAAACTTACGTTTGCGCCTGTGTTGGATCATCACCTAATGTCACCGTGTCTCCTTGGATGTCGTTGAAACATTTTTGGCAGAAGGTATATCTGTCGGAGCCGAGTCCATATGCTTTTAGACTGTGTATGGTAAAAACGCACCACATACACACAAGCACAACACACCAAGCCGAAAGTTAAGTGGCGTGGGGTGAAGGAATAGGAAAAAAGAGATGACTTTGTGTTAGAAGCATTTTCAATTTAGTGCCATACCCGATGAAAATTTAAACAAATCATCCCAGAGAGTTGAAATGAAATTGTATCAAAAATTAATAAGGAAAAAAATGAAAACTCCCAGAAATAACATGTTTAAAATTTGTCAGGTAATCATTTTGAATATAATTATTATTCTACTTCTAAACCCATAAATTTATTAAAGGGTCGGTTATCATTACTAATATTTGATTTGATAGTGCAATCAGTGACTTTGTTCAATTTATGTTAAGTTTTATAATATTCACATACCAAAAAAAACACCATTGGTTTGGTATTATAATGAATAATGAATTTTAAAAAAATATATATTTAACAATTTTCATTTAATTAGGATAATGAAAGCGCAACATGCATTTATGCAAGTGTTTGATAAAATTAAAAAAATTAAAAATGTTAACAAAGCCAATAAAACTTTCCACAACTATTGATCAATACACATACCTGTTTTGATAGCTGAAATATTTCGCATCCCTCGGTATGGTACAGAGTTGTTTACCATAACAACAAAGCACTTGAGGATTAAAAGTATACTTTCTTCCACAACAGTAACCCATTGATTGCATTACCGGATCTATTTCTCTTTCAAAAACTTCAGACAACTGAAAAATGGAACCAAAATTCAATAAATATTCAGATCTTAAGAGGAAATATCGTAACAATAATAACTTACTTTTGTACAGTAACGATAAACTTTACTAGTTTTTCGATTGTATAACCAGGCGTTATCAAACATTAGCCATACGTCGTCCACATACTCCCATGGATCTGTATATTGGCCAATATCAAGTTTCTTTTTGATTGTTGACAAATCCATGGGTCTTTTGATAATATCAAAATAATCTGGTATATTTAAAGCATGTGGATCTACTGGTTGTCGAAATGGTATACTTTCTGGTTCTTGTCTATATAATTTCTCTAATGTTGGCATTAATTTCTGCCGTAATTCATCAGCTTTGAAAACTAATATAAAAAAAAATTAAATAAAATTAATAATAACAAACCAATTTATTATTAAACTTACTACATTTTCTTTGTGGTTTTTTGTTGTCCATACTGCCCATTGGTACAAGTGATGAATCTGACATTGATGATTTACCATCAGCTGAATTATCCGATACACCACTTTCATCTTTCATATGCATTTCATCTTTTATTTTACTTTCACAGTCTTCCATTGGTTCAGACTTAATTTCTGTTTTAATATCCATTTTTAATTCATTTTTAATATTTTTACCACCTTCACTTTGATTTTGATCATCATCAATTTCTTGTTTAAATTGTTTTGTATCTATTGAATTTTCATCTTTTACTTGATCAACATTACATTTAACACCACTAGTAGCTGGTGATGGTGAATCATTTTCATGATCTTGTGCAGCTGTTATTGCTGCCATTTGTGATGATATTGATGATTGTCTTGGTGCATTTTGTGCAGCACGTTCTGCACTACTCATACCTTTACCAAGACTAGCTGCAGTTGCTGGTGATGATTGAATTGGTGTTGCTGGTGCAGGTGAAGCACCACGAGATGAACTAACTGATTTTGGTCCAGCTGATGCATTATGAGGTGTAGCAACCGATTCTTGATTTGTTGTTGCTGATATTCGAGTTGAATTTGTGATGTTATTATTTAATTGAGCTTGAGATTGTTGAGATAATCCTTGATTTTGTTGGAGTCCAAATGCTGATGGTGATGGTGCTAATCGATTTTTAAGAACTTCATTGAATTGATTTTGTTGTTGAATAGTGGCAGGTGATGCTTGTGGTAAACTGACAGGACCATTACTAGTTACAAATTGATTATTTGATGATGTAACAGTGGTATTATTGCCTTGCGAAGAAATAGGTTGACCAAATGGAGATAACCCTGGATTACTGGTAGTAGTAGGACTGGGACCCGGTAAGCCAACAACATTAGATTGTTGTTGATTTTGTTGGGCATTTTGAACTTGAAACATCAGTCTATTACCGGCTTGGTTTAATACACCAATACCACCTAAATTAGTTCCAGCTAGCGCAGGAGAACCACTAGGTAATCCGGCTGGTTGTGGTTGCTGCTGTGCCTGTGGTGGTTGTTGTTGAGGCTGTTGTTGCTGTGGTTGTTGTTGTTGTTGTTGTGCTTGCTGTTGTGTTTGTTGTTGTTGCTGGGGCTGTTGTTGTTGTAAAGCTCCAGGTACGTTCGGAACACCAGGTGGTCTTGCAACAACTCCCGGTACAGCACCTTGTAATGTTGGTCTAATTTGCGGAGGTTGTGTCTGTTGTTGTTGCATTTGTTGTTGTTCTTTACGTTTTTGTCGTTTTTCTTCTAATTCTTTTTGAATTTTATAAATTTTTTCTGCTAATAAATGATAATATTCAGATCTTGAATTGGCCATTTCATACATATCTCCTTCAACTTTTCTAGCATAAGCTACCAAATTATGCATTCTTCTATCAAGCATAGCTTGTGGATCAGGTGTAGGAAAAATTGCTTGTACTAATTTATGCACCAAATGATTACGAAGATCAGGCGTGACAGATTGATGCCATTCTTTGGTCCCTTGTACTGGTGATGCTGTCACCTGACCAGCTTGTAAACCACCAGGTAATTGATTATTCACTAATCCTGGTCCACTAGTATCATTTGTTAATCCAAACATGACATTCGATACACCCTGGAGATTTGCATTTGTTTGATTTGTATTCTGATTAGAATTTGGCGTTGAATCACTGCCTAATGGTAAACTAACATTAGGTGCTGGTTGAGCTGTTGAAGGAGCCATTGGTCGTACACCACCCATACCAGCCGGCATATTCGGTGTACCTGATAGTGGAAGTCTTAAACCAGGCCGTGGTTGACCACCGGGGTTTGGAATTAGGCCAGTTGGGGTGGGACCAGTACCAGCAGTTGTTGGACACTGAATACCTAAGGCATCATATGCCCTTCGCATATCGGTGGCAGAAGGATTTATTGATTGAGTACTTTGCGGAGGATTTGCGGCAGCTAAAAAGGTAAATATATGATAGAATTATAACGACAAAAAACTGAGTTATAAATAATATGAATAAACAATAACACACGAATCCCAAGTTACCCTTAACTGCCCTTAAAGTGTAATGAAAGGAATTTCGCAATATTTCCATAGTATTCATTTTACGTTACGTTACGTTACGTTACGTTTCATATTATTACACGATACATGAATCTGAACTTATCAAAATCAATCACGTATCACCACAAAACATCTCTTGACAATAATATAACTATTTTCATATCAAAACTTACCATTTGGATTATTGTTTCGATTTTTATCAGCTTGTTTTAATGGTAGACAAACAGGACAATCCATTTTGGTGCAATGTTTCCAATGACTTATAATTTGTCTTGATGAACTACAATGGGCAACTGAACAACTTTTACCAGCATTACATGTCGTCATATGATTTAAAACATTCTTCATAGTTTTACAATGAGGCAATGTACATTGCCATACTTCACCATTAGCTTGGGATTCTCTTCTCTGACATTTATGGGCATGAAGTAATAATACCAATTGTTGTTGGATCAATTTGCGTTTCTCTGGATCTGCTAGACAACGTAATATGAAGAACAATGTCAGACAAAGCATGCACACTACATAGAAGATTAAAGTATAAAATAACATTCACCACAAAGAAAATAATATAAACTAGAAGAAATAGAAGATAGTTTCATGCTTCGATTTAATAATAAATCATCTCTAATGGAAGAAAACATTTAACAATTCTGACATAAATTAAGAATGAACTTACCGGTAGAAGATGGAGCAGCACCTTGATTTTGAGTTGCTGTTTGTGGTCCAGGTTGTGAACCTGATGGTGCTCCTGATTGTGGTTGAGCTGGTGATGGTGCTGGTAATTGTGTTTGAGCCATAGCACCATCACCACCACCACTGGCAGCAGGACCGACAGGACCTACAGGACCTGCCGGACCACCAAACCTCGCTTGAGGCATTCCTAATTTATTCGTATGAGTTTGAGGAGTTGCTACACCTAATGGGAACAACAAAAACATAAATTTATAAATTTAAAATTATTATGTATTATATTTCACACAAATTACCTTGTGGACCAGCATTTGGATTTGGATATGAATATGGAGTATTGCCAGGCATTCCTTGACCTACAGATCCACCTAATTGCATAATACCAGGTGGTTGCATTCTAGGTCCTAATGGATGGACACCATGGGGACCTGGAGCTCGAGCATTTATATGTTGCATTGTTACCCGATTCATCATTGGACCATTTTGAATAGCCTAATAATTAAAAAAAGCAATCATTTCTCATTATAAAATCAAACACAATCAATCAATAGAATAATTACTTGTGGTGGTACTGCATGATTTCCTGGAAGATGAGGCTGTCCTGGAGCCATCATATTATTTGTATTATTTAATGGTTTATTAACAGTGCTACTAACAACAAGACCACCACCAGCCATCCCAGCCATTGTACTCATACTACTGTTCGTCATAATCATATTGCCACCAGCACTATTATTATTACTATTATTTATACCTAAAAGAAATAATAATTTTAGATGACATTCAATATATATTTAAATTGAAGAAAAAAGTACCTTGAATTGAACTCATAACTTGTGGTGATGTACCATTATTTGCCATTGATTGTAAACCGGCATTATTTGAAATGCTTGTTGGTAAATTACCTAAATTCATTTGATCAACAACATTTCCTTTAGCTACTGATACATTTGGTGGTGATTGAAGATTTGGACTTTTATTACCCAATTGACCACCAGCCATTGCTAGAGCATTACTGATCAATCCTTTATTGCTCTAAATTTACCAAAAGAAAAAAGAAAAAAAAACAAAACAAAAAAAAACACGATTATTAAATCATTAATTATATTTTATAACATACCGTATATTTTACCTGTTGATTAACTTGTTGTAACATATGATTTAATTGGATTTGTCGAAGACTATTACCATCTCCACTTTCAATACCATTTTGCATTGTTCCTGGACCAGGTCCAGGTCCATGAGGCGGTGGTTTTGAATTGCCCATATTCTCTGGAAGGCTCCACATCAGTTCATCAGGGAGATCATTTTCTAAATCGAACATGTCCGTATTTGAAAGCACATCTAAATCAGAAAGAAAAACTTTTAATTTTAAACGTACCCCCAAATTACAACAACAACAACAACAACAACAATAATAAAAACATAATTCTAATAGGACATAACACCAGTTTGTTGTTAAAAATTATCCAATATTTATTTTAAACAATCAAAACAAATATTAAATTCAACATTACGGAAACTTATACAAATATAAAACAAACCTTGGCGTGCAATTAAATGATTTATTTTAAGAATCTTGTTACAAATAAAACATAACTTCATAATATTATAAAATGGGAATTAAATATATTTTACTATAATTATCACGTATTTTAATGATGCAAATTGGAATGTTTTTTAAACATATTTCCGGATATTTCAAACAAAAAACTGGTATTGTTCTTTAGAGACAAATTTAATATACTCTCTAAAAGACAAATTTTCACTATAAGCGGATTGCAGACAAACATTGAGTCGAGAGTGCATATGCTTAATAAAAAAAAATATATACAAAGATATATAACAGAGATAGAACAAAACTACATAAAGAAAAGGTCGTCGTCATAAAACTAATTATTATCAATATAAATACAATCAAAATCACGAACAACAATTAAAAAGGATAAGAAGCATATTCACTTCAACGCAACATGCCGCATCTGCTACATTACTGTAACAAAATAAGGGATACATTAAAGAGTTAATTATGTGCAAAATATTATTCTATAGTAGAGAGAGAGAAAAAAGGAATAAAGGAAATTGTAAAATTTTTAATTATTAGTACTTATTATTTATTATTATTATTATTATTAGAGAATTAGTTAATATTAGCATATTATTATTATTGGAAATATAGTTGTGTTTTTTTTTGTGTATTTACTTTGCTGATGGCACAAGTTCCACTGTTGCTGGGTCGGATTGGAGACAAAACCACCACCCATTGCTGATGATAGGCCCTGTGTTGAGCCCAAGCCGTAGTTGTAAGCTAATAGTTAGGGGTATAAACAAATTACTCCATATACCAACTACTTGTAATTTACGTATTAAAAATAAAATAATAATAATTTAAAATTAAAAAAAAATAGAGTTTATAATGTAAAATTTAAAGGATTCTTGTATGTATTTGAAAGAAATTAAATGGAGAAGCCAGACACCCAATTTGATTTATGATACAAAAAGATGAAAAAAATAAAGAGAAATAAAGCCAAAATAAAGCAATTTTTAGGTTTAATTATTATCACCACCGAATTGTTGATGAAACAGGAAAAATATAAATAAATAAAACAGGTTATGAAAAAATTGTTTGCAACTGTCAAAAATCTAATTTTAGGTTATGTTTTGACAGTAGGTTTACAAAAATTGATATAAAACCATTCAAATTAATAAAAACTTGTAAAATTCGTATAGAATCTTGAAAAATATTCAAAATTCTTCCCAAATTTAATAAAAATTTTCGATTTATTTGAAATATTTTCAATGGAAAATTATTAAGGTTATTATTTGTTTGTCGTATGACTATTTTTTTTTAAATAAATTTATAAAAATATTAATATTATTTCGACATTTGTAGTCTTTATTTTATAGTATCATTATCAGAATATATAAATTCTTATTTAAAAGGCAATGTTTTATATGAGTTGTGTTAATAATGATGAAGATGTAGAGGGAGGATGGTTGATTGAGACTAAAAATCTGCGAAATGCAAGCGAAATATTCAACATGCATTCATTTGAAAATCATGCTTTTTTGATATTTTTCTGTGATGGTTAATTAGAATATAAAGAAGAAAAAAATAGGTAAAAACAACAACGGCGACGACGACGACGACGACGACAATAACTTAGCATGCATAAATAGTTAAGAGGCTCTAATGATATGAACAAATCAGTAATCAACACAATGTTTTGATTAGTGCAAGAAGATGACACGGTGAATACAGCGTCGCGGTTTGTTGTCATGGCGCGTTAAGACGGCGACGGCAGTGACGGCCACGACGACGACGACGTCGTCGATGGCATCCAAAAAATTTTTTTATTAAATATAATGAGAGAAATGTCCATCCGTAATGTATGTATGTATAATAGCAACAATAGGAAAAATTTGATTGATAAATATTATCAATTACATCACCTGTTATATGTGATTTTATAAGAAATGTCAAAATTGTCTGTGTGTACATATTGTATGTATGTACACACAGATAGAGATACGGAGGAACGCCTCTCTCCCGCGTTGACCAAAATACATGCCGTCTTTTGATTAAAAACCAGAAAAATAATAAACACATATAGACGGATAGAGTGCGCTTAGTTGTATTAAAAAAAAAATAATAATAATAAAAAAACAAAGATTTCTTACCTGCAGAATCGGTGGCCCCTTGAAAGGGGTCAAGTTTTTGCCGTTTGGCACTTGGCGGCCCATCAACAAGATGATCGGCCATGGTAATAAAATTGATACAATTGTTGTCGTCGTCGTCGTCTTCTGGTTTATTATCAAACAAAACCAAAGCCGAAGCAGCAGCAGCAGCAGCAGCACTGTATTGGCCCAATGCTGCGGCCGACAATCAACTGGCAGCACTGTGTTACCACTAATTTTCAAAAAACGATTATAAAATCGTATAAAACATTATATTAAATTAGAAAATATAAAATAAACGGCGCCAAACAGTCAATGTACCAAGTGTCCGTAGATCGATGCATCGCACAAGGCACATATTTATTAAACAAAAACAAGTCAGCCATCAGCCATTATGAACATTGACTAGTCCGACTGGTCGACACACTATACACCTCTGCGACTGCCTCTCACCATCTTCCGTCGGAACCGCACAATGATCTCAATCACTTAATCAAAAACTCACAACAATTTTTCACTTTTTACACAATTTTTAACAAACATCGATATAATTGATTGACAATATCAAAGTCTGATTCGGTGTCCGACGAATATCAACCAGTTTAATTTACATACGACACTACAATTTACAGGATTCATACGAAATTCAACGCGCTCTCAAACAGGCAAAATGGCGGCTGTGTTGTAGAAACTTTTTCTACGCTTGTCAGAATTCTACCATCTATTAAATGAATACTATTTGATGATTGGTCAATATTGACCACATGACCACTAGACAACATATGATTGGCTAGTTGTTCCCGGAAAACATGTTATGACGCAGCGTCCGTCGTCATATGTGACGTCACTTACCGAACACAACGAAACTAACCGAAGTGATCGTCTCATTTTTTTTTTTTGATCAAATTTCAAGAAGAAAAACACCAGAATCTGTACGAATTTCAAGAAAATTTCATCAAATTCTAGTGAAAAATGCCACAAATTCCAGAAAATACTTAGTCAAGTTATGTGTAAAATAGACATTTTTATTGTAATTTTGTTGAAAATTGATCGAGTTTGACAGCTGATTATTGTTTACAGACGACAGCCAAACAACCTCAATCCGCACTGAAAAGAAGTACAAGATGCAACAAAATACATAGAGATCGGTATCATTTATCAGAGAACGCCCAAAAAAAAAACAACAACAATAAGTTTATTGATAACAGAAATATCCTTTGAATTTATTTAAGCAAATTACTAGAAGAGCAATTAGAAAAAGATGCAACAGGCATGTTACCCAACCTTTATTTAAGGGTTTGACAGTGTCTCAACCATCTAAACCACCTTGGTGCAACCGGCCCCTAGTGAGAGAAAGGATAAAATCTTATTGCATACAAAATAACACTAACATTA
>JAZBHA010000591.1:17602-54617 GCA_037464855.1 Iselma pallidipennis
TTTTTTTAAATATATGTTATTTGAGTGCAAAACTCTTTCAGCCTTCAATTTTAACAACTTGTTATTGTTATTGTTATTATTGGTATTATTACTCTTTGTTGTTGTTGTTGTTGTTTTTTATTCGTCTTTATTTTTATCGCCACCACCAGTAGTTGTTACTTCATCTTCTTCATCAGAATAGTCGGTTGGTTGTTCGCCTGGTTTCAACAGTCGGCCCACCAAATCGTATTTTTCTACAAAAAGAAAACGAATTATTAAAGTAATCATTCAAATTTTAACAATTAAACTTTAAAGTCACAATCTAATGATAAGTCCACTGCAATGCATAAACCAGATTAAGCACATGCCTCGATAATTATGGACTTAGACTATGACTTTATCGGTTAAAATTGGCTTAAAGTTGATCATGAAGCTGGCCCATTGTAATATAAATAATTTTATGTATTTTTTTTTTCGTTTATAATTCGACACTGGTAGGTCAGTGAAAAATAACAAAAATAAGCCTATCAAAATATGTTAATTTTAAAAACTTCAAAGAAAAAGTCAAAAGAATGTTAAATTACGACTATTAGCGATAACCCCAGACTAGATATTTGAGTACAATCCAGTGATTATTAAATTTTAAACTACTGATTACTTAGAAACTGTATTATGAAATGTTAATTTTGTCTCCCTTCTAACGTTATAGCACAGAGAAAAAAGGCCTCAAAGAAGCCAAAAATGTAGGTTGTTATAAGTTGGGCAATTTTAAATCAAATAATTAGGTTTTTCGCACCTAATTACTTTAAAGGGTCTTTTACAGCACTTCGACGACCGATAGTAGTAAAACTGGCCTGACTAGAGAATGTATTTGTTTTTGTCTCAGAGCCGTACTTAACTAAGGCTAGAATGAAAGTAAAGGATTGTTCATCATTCGCGGGTATATTTTAAGGTAGTTTTAAAATTCTGAGAAGGGCCCAATAAATAAGCTACTTTGACGAGGACTTAGCCAGCTTTAGGTAGGAGTAGAGCTCCCATTATGACCTACGAGGATAGCAAAGTAAACGTGTCATCCCTTTACCCTTTACGTGTCAGCCCAAAACTACCCTTGTTCTAATCCGTAGGGGCAAAATGACCTCACCATACGAAGCGGAATGTGTTGACACATGAGTATGAATTTTTTAAAATTCCTATCTCGCGTATTTCCTCCCCAAATTAAGGGTAATATTGACAACTATCAGCGTCAGTTCATTGTCACAATAACCCTCTAATTTAGGGAGGAAATACGCGAGATAAAAATTTCAAAAAATTCATGCTTACGTTTTGAGCGCCTTTTACCCCAACGGGTTGAAATAGGGATGGTTTAAGGGTGTTTACCGCATAAGGGATGGTTTTTCGGGAGTGACTTTTTCATCCTTGGTATTCTCGCAGGTCATATACTACATAGTGTGTCCATAAAATTTCGAATTCGTACAGGTTTATCATGACCCTGATTACTACTATCATTAAATTATTCAATTTCGGTTGGACACACTATACATATATGATGATGAGGTATTTGTCTGAGGCTTCAATATTCACACAGTCCCTCAAGTTTATCTTGCACAGGAGTCCCCCCAAATTCCAAAAATCGCCACACTATCTTGTTATAGAGACTGGTCACAAAAACTTGGACTTGTTTTCTTTTTAAACAATTGTTGGAAATTTCAAAGTTCGACCACAATAATGAATAAAAAATCATTGAGACATCCTGTATATTATAATCATTACTTTGCATGTTTATAACACCTACTAATTTCAAGGATTGTATTTGAAGACAACAACGATTTAATGAATACTTTAATGGTTGTTAATTTTAAGTCAAGGACATAAAATGAATTTTTCCCCTCCTTTAAGTAAACATTTATAAATATAATATATAATATAACAATGAAAAAAACATATATATTTAGATATTTATATAGAGAAATTGATAAGACAAAATTATCAACATTTTTTCTCGAAAAATTTGTAAACGATTAGGTAATTTTTATTTGGATTATAATAATAATAATAATAATAATAATAATAATCACAGATCAAAGATTTTATTGCCTTTTCAAAAATTGTATTGTAAAATCAATTATTAATGAACTGTGTGTGTGTCTTTTTCTTCGTCTTGTTAAATCAAATAAGGTCGAATAGATGAATAAAAAATTATGTAAAAATAAAAGACAAATACTTTTAAATTGTGATCAATGACGCCATACATACACACGTATAAATCGAACGATATATCATTAATTTAATAGGTAATTGATAACGATATATTGGTGTAATGATATCATTGATAATATTAACTAAAGGGCAAAAAAAAATCGAACCTTTAAATTGTGCCTCCCATTCTCTTACAGAATCCATTTCCATCGTATTCAAATCACTTAAATCATCATATTCGTTATTTTTGATTTCCACCGAAAATGTTGCTAAACCTCTGGAAGCATCATGACCACCGAATGCAGCATATGGACCACCTAAATTCAATCAAATTAATTTGATTACAATTTGTTATAAACTAAATGACATCATCATCGTCACAATGATGATGATGATGACTAGTGTTTTTCTATACAAATCCTTACCAGGTCCATAGAATCGTTTCCCTTTAGTAACATCATAAACATTACCATTAACAGCAACTAGAACACGACCATCATCTTGTGTACCATCATATTTACGTAATTCTTCCACAGTAAAATCCTTTTTCTTCATTTTGGGTAGTTCAGGTGGTGGTGGTGGTAGAGGCACATTACGGTTACTTTTAAAGATTTTATAAATAAGTACACCAATTAAACAGACTAATGCAATATTTAATGGACTGCCAATTATTTCGAATAATAATGTTGTGAGAAAACCACCATCATTATTATTCGTATTTGTTGATTTTACTTCGTCGTTTTCTGCCATGTTGAATTTTGTCAGACGATCAAAAACCACACCAAAACAACACAACAGTAGGAGTAGGATCTCTTTTATTATTTTATAAGCAAGCTGTTGTTTGGACGACTGACTGCACTGACAATTCTTCTGATTGGTCTATTTTTAGTAGTGTAGTTTTTTAATGCCGGTGTGGTGGCACCACTGTCGCGTCAAAACAAAAATCAACAAACAAAGTTCAAGGATACTGGGGGTTGACCTCCACTGTTGCCAAATGTTGACCCTTGCAATTTTTCATTCATATTTTTTTAAGGTACGCAATTATAAAAAAAACGCGGGAAAATTAAGCTTCATTCATATTTTCTAGGGGGAGAAAAATCTATTAAAAAAAAAAAACAAAAACGGGAAAATCAAGACTAAATATAGCTATTGTTGATAAAGAAAATTCAAATTCATACAATCATTGAATAAATTCAAGTTTTCGCATAGGCAGTGGCGTAGGTAGATCCATGAAATACCGTTATTTGTACCTATTTATAGCAAAATTACAATTAAGAAAGCTGTGTAGGAGAAAATAACGCACACACAAGTATTGAAGTGTCCCATAGCAATACAGTACAGTCTTTTTATTTAAGCCATATATAGTCAACTTAGAATTTTTGTGAATATTAGCTTATAAGCCAAATTACTGTATGGTAGGACCCAACAAAAGAGCTTGTCTTACCTGGGTCTTTCAATAAACAGAGCTGATCTAAGAAAAGTGGTAGGAATCCTAACGGGACACTGCCACTTAAACAAGCATCTCACAATGCTGGGCATCAGAGATGATCTCACATATAGGAAATGCTCCGAGAAAAACGAGATGCCAGCTCACATAGTGTGTGAGTGCCCTGCTCTTTCTGGGCTGAGGCGCCGCTGGTTTGGGTTGCCGTTCATCGAACCTCAGGAGGTATAGAGGCTATCCATTGAGGACATACTGGGCTTTATCAAAGGCTCAGGACTGTAGGAAACTCTGACAAATCGGGACTTACAATGGACCATTGGAGTCTAACAATAAGTATAATTGGTGAGACTCAGCCCCATCTAAACATACATACTGTTGTTCTAAAAACTACCTACTTTTAGAAACTGATCTCTCTTTCTCTGTGCATCTGTTGATGTAGTAAATAAACTCTTTTATTGGGTCCTACTCCGCAAAAGTGATTTGACTGTTGAAGTTAATATTCATAAAATATCTGAGACTGGTATAAACGACAAGCTAAATTCCGAAAAAAAACAGGTAATTAATAAAATTTCCTATGATAACAACTGGAAGATTTTTCCATACGTTCCATCAACATACGTTAAACGCTAAGTCCTGACACAAAACGACTGCAACTTAATGCAAACGACCTATAATTTGCTAAGATTTAGCGTTTTAACTAACGTTACCGTAAGTGTGGAACAACTTCTCCGATAACACTAAATCATATTAGAAGAAGTATGGAAATTACACAACATATGAACGAGACTCACTTAAACTTGATAATTGAATCCAGAGAGACCCGCCAAAGGGTCTCCAAAATACCTCGAACCGCCAGTGTAGATTTGAATTGTTCTGGGACCACACAATATTCCCAATGTAAAGAATTCACAGGACTCATTGGGATTTTCATTATGGAGAGGTTTTCAGCATAGAAATCTTCATTATAATACAGAGTTTCCACTGTATTAAAATTTTATTTCCGTTAAAAATACAAAAAAATTAGTTACTTTCTTCATCATCATCATTATCACCACTATCTGATGATTCCTCTTCAGCTTCTTGTAGCCAATCAATAAATGGCTTAACTTGTTTATAAAATTTAGTTTGTTCCTCTAATAAATTGGCCCAATTTAAAATTGCATCTTCACTGATATAATCTTTATCATAAAACCATTGTAATACAAACATTATCCAATTATTATCAATTATTTCATTATTAGTAGCAACATCCTAGAATAATAATAATAATAATAATTAAATAAATAAAAATCCTTACAAATTCAATATAAAACTAAATAATTACTTCTATAGCTTGTAATGCATCAATCATTGCACTTTCATTACGTATATAATTCTTCAGGATCGGTGAAAAATATGATAATAAACGTAGAAATTGCGGAAAATATTGTTGCTGTCCAATAGGTAAACGTAATGACATAATTAATATAGCTTTGATAACATTGAAATTTACCTAAAATTTTGTGGTTTTATATGAAAAAAAACTGTGTTTTTCAAGGGAAAATTTATAAAGATTTTGAACATCAATTACCTCTTTTACAGTAACATTATATGCATAACGTGATGAATTGATTTCTAAAATTAAATTATCACATTGTAATTCATCTTCAAAACCTCTTGTCAAACTGTCGATTACTTCATTAAAGAACACTAGAAAAATTTGTTAATCAAGAAAACAACAACTAATTGCAATTAAAGAAAAAAAATGAGCACAAAATTACATTTAGTATCATCAGGTACAGGTGAATGTGGATGATTAAATTCATCATCATCATCATCATCTTCACTATCAGTGAATGTATCATCAGTTTCTTGTTCACAGAAATCACCGATATGTAAACGTGACAAACGTTTCGATAGAATTTCATCAATTTCATCATTTTCATCATCTTCAATACGTAATCGATATGCATGTTTGGAGAGCTTGTCTTTAGCATCACCTTAAATATCAAAAACCACAATAATAATGATAATAATTACGCTGATTGTTAGGTAAACGTTACCGCCAAATTATTTTCCTAACAGAATTTAGCATTAACGTTCTTTTTAGTGTAGACTTGAGTGCATATAAAAGAGAACACTTTTTGTGGGCCTGTGTAAATTGGGCTGCCAAGAGCCCATTTTGAGCTTCACAGGTCAGAATCTGGCCAATCTAGTAGGAAAGATATTCTATCTCTCCACCTTCCTACTCTAAAGAGATAAAAAGCCTGACTCACACGAACGAAAATACTAGTATTTCTCAACCAAGACACGTTCTCTTTTATATGCAGTCAAGTGTACCTACTGTAGGAACTCTAGATCAGCGGTTCTCAAACTATATAACTCTCAACTTCATACTTTCGCTTAAATAACTCTCGGACCTCCAGAGGCCCAAGGGCCACAGTTTAAGGACCACTGTTCTAGATTACTGGATGTAGAAAGTGATAAGAAACTTACAGTGTTCTGGTGGTGTCGCCTGTACAAGACTATTTTCAATAAATTGTCCATTTTCTATGATAACATTTTTGCCCAATATACACCCCATTGTAATTTTCGATTTTGATTTAATCCAACAATTTAGACCAATTATTGAATGATGAATAATAACCGAATCATCAATTTTACAATTCGAAAATATATAAGAATCTCGAATTTCAACATTTTTACCAATTCTAACATTATCACCAATTATACAATTAATTAAATTCTCATGATTCGTTGATATTTTTGAATTATTACCAATTATTGTTTTTTTATTTAAATTATAATTATAATTAATTGATGATTGTTTTAATGGATATAACCAACAATTTTTCAATTCATTATTAATTGTTTGATACATACGCCAACTGGTTATATTAGCACCATAATTTGAACCTTTTATTATATAATAATATATGGTACTACCTAGAATTTCTTCATTGATTAATAGACCTTTAATAAAATCATCTTTTGTTTGAAAATCGAAATTATCCGAAAATAATGGTAATACTGATGGTGAACATATTGATATATGTGTATCACGTAGATTATGATGTAATGATACGTTGGAATTCTCCAAGAAAATCTCTAATGGAAATCGTGTTTTACGTTCTTTTTGATTGTAACGTAATTTCTTATGATATAATACACGTTTATTATCATTTGCAGCTAATATAATATTATCCTTAGGGCAACGTCCTAATTGTCCAATACCAGCTTCTTGATAGATTAATGTCATGGCAGCTCCTTTATCTCGATTAACAATTTCACTAAAAAACCATTCGTATCAATGCTCAATAATTGATAGAATTATATGAAAAATACTTGTGTTTTTTGATGATTGGTAACAGTTTGATGTTAGAAACAGTACCAGGTTCAACTAGGACAAAACTACCACGTAACAACCCTTTTGCATCGATATCACGTAAACAATCACCAAACGAACGACAACTCTCCGATACAATTATATGAATTTTCATCGTTAAACTCCATTCAACAGAGTTTTCCACACTTTTCCTACAAAATTTCTACATTAGTTTTAACATACTTACGGCCAGTTTCATAATCAACTTTAAAGAACCTTGTAAAGTTACATAATAAGGTGAAACAAGATAAACAAGTATCTATATATATGGACTGATAATGTGACTTTATCAGTCAAAGTTGATTGTAAAACTGGCCCTTTAAGCAAATTATAATCCAACTTTATGTGAGTTTTTATGGCATCTACATGAGAACAACAGAATAGAAATGTTTCTTCAACACCTCCTAATGCCAAGAATTCTAAAGTATAATCAATTAATGGTTTATTAACAATCGGTAATAAAGACTGCAACAAAAATTTGTAGAATTAGGTTAACTGATTACATCAGCCAATATTTTGGTAAACTTACAAATGGTATATCGTTTGTAATTGGAATAAATTCATCATTGAAATTATCTGCAACGACAATAGCTTGAATAATATCGTCTTTTTTCATAATTATTCAATTGTAATTAATTGATTAATTATAATTAATTTGATTTTGAAAGAGGTTAGGAAATTTTAGAATAAAATGGTGTCACTTGACAGGACTACCAACTACACAACTAAAATCCCTAGAATAATCGTGCAATTTTTGGGCAATTATTACAATATTTATCCAGATTTTTACTGAAATTCCTATAAAATTGGTAAATTTGCCTTTTTTAAATGTTGAGTTACTTTCTTTTTGATTGAAAAAAATTATCAAAATTTTCATCGAATTAGGGATTTTTACAAATCCAGTTGTTGGCGACAGTGTTGGTTAATGTCAACCAATACCAACCACACCATTAAAATCCCTATGATATTCACGAAATTTTTCAGGTAATTACGGCAATATATTCAGAATTTTTGCTGAAATTACTGAAAACTTATCAAAATTGATTGTGCTCGGTGCCTGGTTTCTGGTATTAATTTATAGAAGTCAAAAATGTCGACGGAGCTAGGGATTTTTGTGGTTACTGTGGTTGGTAGCACTGTTGTTTGTCAATCACAACACAACAACTGACAAAATGCAAATCACATAACAACAATAATGTTTGTATTGTAAATTAATTAAAAAAAGAATTGATTTCCATCAAAATGGGTAGCGAAAAGGTATTTCTGGATATAAAAACTCAATTTAATCCTTTATATTTCATAAACTTTCATTTAGAAAATCACTTAATTTCCATTAAAAATCATCTATGTAACCACCGGTGTTTTTCTATTTTCCAGTTACTGTTCCGTTTAGAACAGCCCCATGGTTGTGGTGATGTTTATATAGCATGGCAAAATGGTTCTGGCATGTATTTAGCAACCACCGGTATTGATTCAATGGTTAATATCTTCAATCGTTATGGTGAAATTCAAGAACGAATCCGATTACCAACGTAATTCTCTTTTAAACCATTTTCTCAATAATCTCAACAAATAGTTGGATCATGGGACATACCATCAAAATAGGAGACATTGTCCCATTACCCAATACTTGTCGTTGTCGTCTAAGTGGACGCCAATCTTTTATGATGTTGTATTGTAGATTGTGTACCGGATTTTCATGGGATTCTGATGGTGATCTACTAGGTATCATTTGCCATTCATCACAATTAACATTATGGGATGCAAATAGTTCACGAAAAATTCCAATTGATGTTCGATTAAAAGATAACATGTCATGTTTGATTTGGGCAAAAAAAGAACCCATTTTGGCTGTTGGTACAGTAAAAGGGAATGTTTCCATTTATAATCATAATACATCAAAGTAATTCAAATCTGTTACTTTTAACGATCTTTTATATTGAAAATTGACTTTGTAGACGTGTCCCTGTAATTGGAAAACATACAAAAAGAATAACATGTGGTGCATGGAATGCTGAAAATTTATTAGCATTAGGTTCTGAAGATAAAACCATATCAATAAGTAATGTTGATGGGGATACATTAAGAGTAATTAATTTAAGGGCTGAACCGGCTGATGTGCATTTCTCGGAGATGAAACTTGATGAACGGATGGGTGGCGAAAATACTGTAATTATTATTATTATTATTATTATTTTAATCTCAATTATATTTATTTATGTATATTTTTGTATCACATAGGTTAGTGTAATTGTGGGCAAAAAGACTTTGTATTTATATAATTTATTAGACCCGGAAAATCCAATAGAATTAGCATTTCAACCACATTATGGAACTTTAGTTACCCATAAATGGTTTGGTGATGGTTATATAATGATTGGTTTTAGTTCGGGGTATTTCATAGCCATTTCCACACATATACGTGAAGTGGGACAAGAATTATTCCAGATAAGAAACCATAAAAACACACTAACTGATATTGCTGTTTGTGAAACGATTGGAAAAGCTGCATCTTGTGGAGATAATACGTAATTTTGCTGTTTGTTTAAATAATATTTTAAATAATAATAATTATTTGTTTTAAGTGTAAAAATTCATGATTTATCTAATCTACAAGAAACTTCGAGTGTTCTAACATTATCACAAGAAGCCGGATTGGAACGTTTAAGTTGGAGTAGTGATGGACAATTATTGGGTGTTTGTACCAAAAATGGTTCATTAAATGTTTATGTATCACAAGTGCCTCTATTGACATCAGTTTATCCACCAAGAATCGTCCTATTATCAAGTTTAACCGAGATTAGTCTCTACAACTACTCGACAGATCGGGTGAGTCTTTTTTTCATTTTGTCTGGATCTCTGGACTTATAAGGAAGTCCGAATTTAGGCTTCAATTCAAAGTTCTAGCTGTTGAATTTATTAAATTCGTTTTTCAGACAAAATTAAAGCCAGTCTTTCTAACATTAGAAACTGAACCCAGTTTTATTGGTATTGGTCCTTATCATTTAGCAGCTGGTATGAATAATCGTGTATGGTTTTATGATTTAACACGTACACAACCGGATATTGATGATAAGTTTCTACAATTAAAAGATCGACAATATTTAGGTGGTATTACAAGTATACGTTTAAATCAAGAATATATTTCAGTATTATTTGAAGGGAAAATTCAATTACATATGGTAATTCTTTTTGATTTTCCAACTAAGAGTCATATCTCACTGGGTAGCCATGGCTACGTCGCCAGCCACGTCGTTGTGGCTACTCTTGGCATCTGTAGGTGGCCAGAGAGTTGCAAAAGAACGTGGAAATGGAGTAGTGGGAAAATAGGCCTGGAAGAAATGGCACATTGTCAAACGTATCCATTGTAGAACACTGTGCCGACGAGAGAAATGTGTTGATAATGTGGCCACGTAGCCAAGCCGTCGCCAGGTCAGATATCCGCCATAGGACTGCATATATTCTGTTTGGCGACGTGGCTGGCGACGTCGCCGTGACTACCTAGTGAGATATGGCTCTAATTATTAATTAAATAATTGTTAAAAATTATAGATTGAACAATCAGAAGTTATTCATGAAGATCGTGAAACGATCATGTTTCCTGATAATAATTCGACAAATTCATTGATAACATGTCATGTATTAACAACCGATTTTTTAATTTATGGTACCGATATGGGTAATATTGTTTATTTTTTGATTGATGAATGGAATCAAGCCCAAGAATATCGACATAGTGTTGGTATTAAAGATATTTACAATGATCCAGCTGGTACTAGATTGGTGTTTGTTGATATTAAAGGACTTGCTTATGTTTATAATGCTGTAATCTTCCTAGTTTTTCTTATAAAGGGACAAAAATACTTAAATATAATTATTTTTTAGGTGATTAATGAAGCAATTGCAATACCAGATTTACCAAATAAAATATTAGGCATTACATGGGATAGTAATATAAATGATCGAAATATATTTATTATTTATGATGAACATGAGATATTTACATATATTTATATAAAATTTTCTATATATGGTTCTTCGGTACAAAAAATTGGACAAACTAGTTTAGTATCGAAACAAATACCATTATTAATGTATTCTGGTGAAGTTGTTGCAGCTACACCAGGTGGTCAATTGACACAAATCATTCTAAATACACACGATAATTTTCAAATTGGTGTTCAAGATAATGATCGTACTGTGATTGAAGCAAATTTCACAAAACAATTAGCTCTACATCGGTAAGACTTGAAGAAACCCACTGTTTTTTGTTAATATTTATAGTTTCGTTTATGTAGATTTAATGCAGCTTTGACGACCTGTGAATTATTGAAGTCTAATGATTCTTATCAAAAATTAGCCACTGAAGCATTGAAATATCTTGAAATTGAATTGGGTATTTTTGTCTTGAATAGTTGGGGTTTTATTTGTTTAATTTCAAAAATTTTTTTAGCAATTCGTATTTATCGTTTATTGGAAGATGTTTCAATGGTATGGTCATTAGAACGTTTAATTTGTATTGAAGATCATAAATTATTATCCGGTTATATATTAATGTATTTAAATGAATTTGATAAAGCCCAACAATGGTTTTTAACATCATCGAATCCAATAGCAGCATTAGAAATGCGTCGTGATCTATTACAATGGGATGAAGCATTAAATTTAGCTAAAAAAATGGCACCTGAACAGATTGCATTATTATCACGTGAATATGCACAACAATTAGAATTCACGTAATTTTTCTCCACTATCATAAAATGATGCTCACAGACTGCAGTCTACAATCTAGCTAGACTGAGGAAACTCGTCCCCCAGTATAGCGAGACCAGTCTACAAATGTCTTCACACTATCGTAGACTCTGAGGGCGAGCTCTAGCTTGAGATTGTTTCGCCTCAGCTGTTCACACTGTCTCTCCCCATAGAGGAGCTAGCTTAAAAAATCTGCATGTGGACTGCAGTCTGTACGCACCATAAGTATTTTAATCTATTATTCAATTTATTTATTGTAGAGGCAATTATTCTGAGGCTTATATTCATTACGAGAAAGGTTTACAAGAAGATTTAAATAAAGAGCATACATTTCTATGTAAAAGTGGTATCTGTCGTACAGCATTACATTGTAAAAACTATCGTCATGGTATTAGTATTGCATTAGAATTGGATAATAAACAATTAATAAAAGAATGTGCAGAGATCTTAGAAAAATATAAACAATATTTAGATGCAGCAAAATTATTTGAAAAATATGAAAATTACGATCGTGCTGCAATAAATTATATAAAATTGAAAAATTGGCAAAAAATCGGTGAATTATTACCGAAAATACAATCGAATAAAATCCATTTACAATATGCTATCGCAAAAGAAGATGATAAACAATATGAGGAAGCATGTAAAGCCTATAATCAAGCAAAAGATTATGATTCTGTTATACGTTTACAATTGGAACATTTAAATAATCCTGAAATAGCTGTTGAATTAGTTCAAGAAACAAAGAGTGTTGAAGGTGCCAAATTGGTGGCACAATTCTTTCAACGTTTAAATGATTATACATCAGCAATAAAATTCTTAGTATTGTCACGTTGTAATGATGAAGCATTCGATTTAGCACGTAAATATAATAAAATGCAATTATATGGTGAGATATTATTAAATACATTAACAATTGATGAGATACGTACACAAGATTTTGCTAGTATTGCATTATATTTTGAGAATGAACATAATCTATTATTATCCGGTTTATATTGGTATCATGCAAAAGACTATAATAAATCAATGAAATATCTATTGAAAGCATCAAAAATTAATTCACAAGAGAATCAAGCAATTAGTATAGCAATTGATGTAGTTGCATCCTCTCATGATGAATTATTATCAAATCAATTAATTGAATTTCTATTGGGTGAATCAGATGGTATACCAAAAGATCCAAAATATCTATTTCGTTTATATATGGCTAGAAAACAATATAGGGAAGCATCAAAATCAGCATTAATTATTGCTAATGAAGAACAAATTAATGGTAATTATCGGAATGCACACGATGTATTATTTGCTATGTATCAAGAATTAAAACATAATAGTATACGTATACCGAATGAGATGCAATCAAATTTAATGCTATTACATAGTTATATATTGGTACGTTTACATGTACGTCGTGGTGATCATTTGAAAGGTGCACGATTATTAATCCGTGTTGCTAATAATATATCAAAGTTTCCATCACGTAAGTACTAAACTATCAAGTACATAATGTCTCCACCTTGTATGTATGTTTGGTCGATACTAGGTTATTTACCCAAATAATCCCTAGAGGTCCATTGTAAGTCCTGTATTAGCAGACTTCCCTTAAACGCTGAGCTCTTTATAGCTCTGGATGTTGGAACCAGAGGTGTCTCAAACTATTTAAAGTAAGCCACTCCGAACATTTTCTGATACCTAGCGTTGTCAAATGTTTGTTAAGGTAGGAGTGACCCAACAGAATCTATACCACTAACAATAAGAGCCTGTGGAAGTTTTCTGCAAGGTCCTGTAAAGCACCTTGCTGGTCACTTTTGCCCACCTAATGGTTCGAAATTTTATTGTAGTAGCGGCCATTCCGAGTGCTGGTTCCGGCTTTCCATCGATGTTTCTCTTGCCAGACCGTCGGTGATCTTGTTCTTCGCCACTCCGCAATATCCTGGGATCGGCATGAGAGTAATTCCGAGTTCCGCCAATATTTCGTTACACTTTTGAAATAGTTTGGGTGTACGGAGATCCACTTATTTCTGTAGGATCTCTTGCGAATTCCCTCCAGCTAGTATCCTTACATGGCCTCTCAACTGTCTATATTACATTGCCTTGCAAGTGCTTCCCTTTCTGATACCCAAAGTTGTTAAATGTTTGTTAAGGCGGTGTTCTGGAAGGTCTGAAGGACCTTACTGGTCGCACCTTCTGATATTTTGATCAATACTTCTTATGAGTCGCATTAGCCCACTTAATAGTAAGAAATTTAATTGTAGTAGCGCCCATTCCGAGTGCTAGTTCCAGCGTGAGGAAGCTTTCCATCGATGCTTCACTTGCCAGACCGTCGGTGATCTTGTTTTCCGCTACTCCACAATATCCTGGGATTCTTATCAGTGTCATTCTATAGCAAGCTCGGAGTTCTGCCAATATTCCGTGACACTTTCGAGATAGTTTGGGTGTGCAGAGATCCATCTATTTCTGTAGGATCTCTTGTGAATTCTGAAGTCCCTCCAGCTAGTAACCTTACATGGCCTCTCAGCTGTCTTTCTATTTTACATTGCTCTGCATGATGCTGCCTCCACCAAACCACCTGTAGGGTCATTTTCGTGGCCTCTGTCACGCTAAGACATACTCTGTATCTGGCCCATGTTTGTTCAGTTATTGTCTACCAATCTGCTGCATATCTATAGAATTCTAGTGGTCTTACTAGTTTGATTTGCTGTTCTCTCCCAGCTAATTGTAACGCCATTTTTCGTTAATATCTGCAATTTTTTTTATATTCTGTAGTTTGTTATTTCTGTAACTCGTCTTTTAAAGCTTTTCCCCGTTGCTTTATTCTTAGAAAGTTTATTTATAGTCCAATTAGTTGTAAGCTTTTCAGTCAATTACTACTTTTCAGTTCCATATATAGTTACTGGTTTTTCTTTTATTTCATTATGTTGTTTCCTTTGAAAAATGCATACAGGTGGAGGTGGGTTTTGTCGTTTTGTCGTGTTTTTTTTTTCTCCACTAACAATTATCTAAATTCTATTTTAAAGATATCGTACCGATTTTAACATCAACAGTAATTGAATGTCATCGTGCTGGTTTAAAATATGCTGCATATAAATATGCAACAATGTTAATGGATCCTGAATATCGGAAAAATATCGATTCAAAATATATAAAAAAAATTGAAGCAGTTGTACGTAAACCACCGAAAATCAATAAAGATAATAATAATATCGATAATCAGAATGGTATTGATCCAATTGAACCAATGACACCCTGTCCATATTGTGAAAATGCATTACCTGAAACTGAAATTAATTGTAATGCATGTAAGAATAATATACCATTTTGTATTGTAACGGTTAGTTATAAATATTTTATGGATTTTACCAAAAAATAATTGATTTTTTTTCGATAATAGGGTCGTCATATTGTTGCTGATGATCTAACAGCTTGTCCTGAATGTGATTTACCTGCAATCAAATCAGAATTTATTGAGTAAGTAGCTTGACTGGTGTTTTTTTTTTGGAAATCTAATTGATTAGTTTTCGATTTTTGTAGGATTTTAAATAGTGAAGATTCATGTCCAATGTGTTCGGAAAAAATCGATTCGAGACGTTTAATAAAAATCGAAAATTATAAACCGTATTTAAATATCGATTAAAGCGATCTCAGTTTTTTTTCCTCCTATCTCTATATAGATTAATTTATTTATTGCAAACAGTTATATAATAATTGATGCCATTTATATTGTGAATTTTTGTGCAATTTTTTGTTGAAAATTAAAAGCAATGTTTTAACAGTTTTTCGGTTTTTTATTTAACTCTTGCCGTAATTTAGCGAGTTTATTGCGTGAAGGACAATGGCGGAGTTATATGTATGTATGTTTTAAACGAGGCGGGGTCTCCCCAGTTATAGTAAGACTCTAATGGTAAGCCCCGAATTCTCAAAGTTTCCTACAATCTTGAGCCTTTGATGAAGCCTCTGTACCTCCTGAGGATCGATGAACGGCAATCTAAACCAGCTGAGTTAAATTTTTTGCAAGAAGTGATCATACGGGAAAATTAGTATGCAGAAGGTGTTCAGGAAATTGAGTTACTCCGGAATGGGACTTTGTGGTAGGTACGGTCCTCGAGATACAGGCGCTCAAATTGAGATTGCGCGACAAAAACTCTGAAGCCCCGTAACTTACTATCAGAAGACGAAGGTGATTTGGCCTATATTCAAAGTCTCATATGACTGCCTCTCACACCTAGTCATAAGGATATCTCTACAAATGTTAGAGCCCTACATACCTCCTATATACAGGCCAAGTTTCAGGTTGGTAGCTGGTGGTAGGAAGAAGTTACAAGTGTCGGAATTTGAAGTCTTCAGTGTCTCAAAAGGCTAAGTAAATATACATCAAGTCACGTGATCTGCCTTCTGGTAGTTCCTGGCTAGTAGTACCTTTTTTACCAAATTGGGTCAAAATCGGTCAAAGGACGTAGAAGTTACGGAGCTCCAAGGTTTTTATTGAATAGTCTCACTTTGAGCGTTTATATGTATCTCGAGAACCTTACATGCCACAAAACTGAGCTAAGGCCCCATTGGTGGTGACTCGACCTCCTGAACACTTTTCCGTGTGACCACTTTTTCCAAAATGGGTCAGTTCTCTATTCTCTGGACGGTCTCTATGGAGGGAAGCAAGTTTCCGCCACCCCATTCGCATATTTTTGAAAATGTTGTTCATTTTGATCAAAATGCCACCCTTAAGCAGATGTTTGTTGTGTCGGTGCCTAGAGACGGCCCTGTACATCTATTACAACACACCAAAAGAGTTGATAAAATAGTAAAATATTTAATTAATAATAACTTCACTACTAATTATTGTAAACAACAACAGCGAAATAACGAAGCTCGCTAAATCAAAATTGAAAATGATTGAAATAGTTTCTCATTCATTACAAATATTAAATTCTGGCCGTGGAATTCTCTAATTTATCATTTCATTCTCTACAAGTAATAATTAAAGATAATTTCATTAATATTTCTACATTCCCTTTATCGTTCTGTTCTTTATTATTATTATTATTATTATTATTTTCATGTGTTCATATTAAATCGATTAGTGTTGGAAATATTTTATCAAATTTTAATTATCTTTCTTCGGTATTTTTTTTTGTTGTATTTACTATATAGGGTTGATATAATGTGAGAATACTTGGCAAGAGTTGAATTAGGTATATACAACAACACAAGTATGCTAGTCCTTCGTTAAGGTCTCTAGAACAAGTTGCTAAAACTCTTATATCATCCTGGCTTTATCACCCTCCAACCATTCTGACGGTAGGTATATAACGTAGGTACATCGTAGCTGAAACAGGTGGGAGCTTAATTTCGGTATGCCTTTAATTAATGAAATTAATTTACACAAGTTTCCAATAACACCCGCAGCTAAAACTGACATGTATCTTGTATATAATATGTAAATATTACAAGACACGTAAGTTTAATCTTTCTATATATCTTATTATTATTATTATTATTATTTAATAATTTTTCTATACCTTCTTTATAATAAAATATATCGAATATATAATATATATCTTGGGAGATATTTGTGAGTAATGTGTTGCCGCAATGGGATATAACATTTGCAAATCACGGATTAAGAGTAAACTTGTATACTTGTTTCCGAAAGTTTCGGGGATTCCCGACGGTGTAATCTATCGGAGACGACCCTCCTTTAGGCGTCACGGCGCCCATTAGCCATCCACGACGAACTCCTGGGAGTGACCCGTACATATCACTTCTCTAAGTCGTTCAAAACATTTATCATTGAATTATGAAAGGGCAAAATCGAAATTTAGAGACGATGGGAGTTTCTTCCCTCTCTCATCCACTATCCAGGGCAACCATCTTCACGCTGTAGCCGTATAATTATAGGTCCTGAAATAAATTCAAGGTTTTTTTTCTATATCCTCCATCCTGGAATTTATGCAGAACATCTTGCAGTCAACATCAGTCTTAATCCGTTTCCGATACCAGCCGCAATATTAAAATAAAATTAGTGTTTCACGGGTGAGGAAACAGAACGTCAAAACACGTATGGTTTTTGTATTAAATTTCCGATTTTAGAATATCGAGAGATACATCTGTGCCGGTCCCGAGGGAATTATAAAACAAAATTATGGACGTACAGATTAAATAAATAAATAAATAAAATAAAAAACAGAAATAGAAAGACCGTTCCCGGCGCATCCACCAAAATTAAAATCGCGATATACAGGGTGTAATTGAAATCTCTTACAATATTCAAACCTCATTATGCCTATGGAGAATAGAACACAATAAGGACATTTCAATAGAGAATAGTGCTTGAAGGAGTGAGATCACCATCCCAGTAGTATGAAATAAGGGGATCGTCGTATTTGTTATCCCGTTTCAATTCATGTATCATAGATGGCTGATACATACCATTTCTCTTGCTCTCATGCCTGACAAGCGTCACCCTGTATATAGGCATAGTTTCATGCCTTGTGATCGAAGATTAATTCAATTTACGAAACTATCGCTGTTTCATTTATAAAAATGAATTAATTAAAAAAGTCTCAGCGCAAACAAATGACATTCAATTTATTGATAAAAACAATACCACCAACTCGGGGGGTAGAGAGTGTAGGGAGGGTTGGAAAAACGAATGAGACACGCATTTCGCCCGGACAAGCTATTACCCAACTGTCATTTTTGTATCGATAAGAGAATGTTAAATTAATACAATTTTTTCTCCCCGACTGATGATGATTCTTCTTATATTTTCCGACTATACATATAGCCTGTGATGGGATAGTAAGAACAAGAGGCGAATTCGTGTATAAATTCTTTTCGTGTTTTTTTTTCCTGTTCTGTATTATAGCAGGGTGGAGAGTGTCGTTTAGAAGACGACCATCTACAAAACGAATCCGCATAAAGTTAATGGAAAATCTTAATTTTTAATCTCAAACAAAAAAAAAATACAACAACCAAGGAGATTTATTTTATCTTCGACTAAACAAGGCACGACTGGGACTTACCTCATAACCTCCGGCTGAAATTTCTAATTAATGTTCTGTATGAAATTTAATTACGCAATACTCAAACAAGAGAGGCACACTACCACCACAACGGATAAGTTTGTTATGTTTCACATCCATCTCGGGGTAAATTGAGTCCAAGATTTTTCTTGATTCCTGTGAAGTCGAGGAAAAATTGTAAATTAAACGGGGGGCTCTTTGTAGTTGGCCATTTTCTACACAATTCGTTTCAAGTCTGATAAAGATATATAAATAGATGATTATATGATAAGAGTTCATAATTTTTCTTTATTGTAGTTTTTTTTTGGTGGTGTGTTTGTTTGTTCGTTAAAGTGTGCCTTTAAAATAGAGCTTTGAATAGTTGAAGGAAATGGAATTCTGGTAGCAATTTGACTTTAATTCCAGCGCCATAGTGTACATATTTTAATACAACTAGTTGACTAAATCCCGTGCCCGGTTCTAAGTAAACTGTTATTTTATGTTGGAAAATACCTGCACGCAAACATGCTTTGAAGTTGCCCTAAGAGTTTAATAGTGGAAGTTATGCGACATGGTCTGAGCAATATTCCAACTACTTATAGGTTTAAAACTTAAGGACTTTAAATCGATGATTGAGGATTTTCCACAATAATTTCTACACACTCTCTATCTTTTTTCTTTCTACATGTCAATCCTATTGAAAATGAGATGTGACTTATCAATAGAAAGGGATAAATCGCCCCTTTTTATATACGAATTTTTATGTGAATTGACGCAGGAAACACGACCGTTATAGCCGCTGGATGGAATCTTTTAATTTAAACACGTGTCATCCAAATCTCATAGACAAACACTGATGAGTGATGATGCCAGTTCGAAAAATTTGGGGTTGTTTTAACCAACCATCCAACCGCCTAGTTAAGGGTGCACATATGCATTTTAATATAACAATCCCCATATTATTCTACCGACTTGTATATATTTAGTATGCAGATGATTGATAACAAAAATTCATAAAAGCTAGTGTTGAAGTTATTCCAACAAAAGTGTCTTCAGATTTTTGCCTGATTCTGATCCTATCAATTTCCATTAATAATTATTATAAATTGCATTGAAGAAAACTATCCATGCGTGGATTATGAACGTATATAGATCTGGCAATGATAGATGGCACGTGACTTCTGTGGCTACTGATACCGACAGCTCACGTGGCATTACTATTGCCCATTTCACCCTCAACAAATACACACCAAATCTGTATAATATAATAAAACATATTTATAATATATACTCCTATTTGAAACAAATAAATTATACACAAGTAGCTAGTACTTTGTTGAGGAGAAATATCAAATCGGGATTACTTCACAAAAAAATTTGGGGCGACATCGTGGGAACTCGTGAAGGGATGATTTTTAAGTGAACGCACCCCTCCCTCCCCCTTCACGCTCTTTTTCCATTCATTCGTTACTTATTCTATTACACGCAATTCGCCACCTCATTGTATACGAACTGCCAGTTGTCCGTATTATCCCGACTCGATTCTAAACCAAGACAATACGTATAATAGAGGTTCTTTTAATCAAATTAGAATCTCAAGCGTAAAAGGTAACACCACAAGTCTAACAAACAAGAAAATTTCATATCAAGTCTAATCAGTTCAAGTTCCGTTATTTATAAAATTTAAAAAAAAAACGAATAGAATTTTATCGAAAACTTTCAACAAATCGTACAATTTAAGGGTGGATTGCCAATTGAAAATGAACAAAATAATTGAATCGATTGAGATTAAAGGGGGAGAGCCCGTTTTTTTTTTCGGGGGATTCTATAAAATTGCAATTGCATTAAAAGCGATTTGATTTTCAACAACTATAGCAATAATGACGACGACGACGACGGCGACGGCGATCACGGCGGTGTTAGCTTACAGCTTTTCAATAGATTTTTATTTCAAACGGGAATTGTGTAGAAACTGGATTATATTCGAATTGGAATTGGTGCGAAAAGGGTGTCTCAGTGAAAACTACCCCCAAGACGACCAGAGATTTTTCTAGTCTAGGACCGAGAGAAAAAAGTTAATTTTTCTCACGCACTAATCCAGGACATCCGACATTAGACAGGATATTGTTAAATATTATAAAGAAATTTGGTAGGGATTTGTTGCCAGTCGTCTCACTATCATCGTTCTAAAGGTTTCTCAAAAGTAAACTTTGGCCCAATATATTCTGTCGTCTTGCCGTGTGTTTACAGAGGTTTATGAAGATACGCTAAACAATCTTGGAAATTTTACATTAATAGAGCAACCATCTGCTACCTGGAATATTTTCGATGGTTTGTAGTTTTTTTTTACAAGAGATTTTTATTATTTTTAGGAAATTTACAATAATATCTTGGAAAATTTATGTAGTAACTTAGTAGACAACAATAATAATGATAACAACAACAACAATGACGACTATTATGATATTTACTATGGAAAAGTTGAGATAATCCCAGACGAGATTTCTATCTCAATTTGAAAACTACTCTGCAAATTTTTCATATTTTATTTTAAATAATAATTTGCAAGTAATAGTTTTAAATATACGAGGAAAAGTTTCGTCTAGCTTTAACTATTTTTAATTATAATTTATTCGTGTTTTGTAAAAATACCTACACTTAGAATGATTTGAATAGGAGACCGCCCCATCGTCATACATGAGGTAATTTTCTAACAACTTTAAACACAATATCTATTAAATTAAAGCTTCATTTTGATAAAACCGTAATTTTTAAATGATTTAATTAACTTTTAAATTAAAATTTTAATTGAAACATTTTACTGCCACTACTTTGTATGTGTTACTTATTATTTATCTCTAGGTTTTTTGTTTTTTTGTGTAAATATATTATACGTTTTATTCATGGATTCATTTGAATGGTGGTAACATTATATGTTTGGAGATTTATTTAAATTAGATACACATAAAAAATTCAATTAACAATGAAAAGTACTATTTTTAAGTTAATCTCATGATGGAATCGTTGTGTGTTATTTTAATTAATTTTTAGTCTATTCAATAAACTGGCTTTTAGGCGCTAGACAGGCGGTTTTTAATAATTATTCGTGTTGAATAAATAATCAAAAACAACCAAATTGAGCTAAAATTCAATTATCCAAATTTAGCTTTTCTCAATCAGTTATTTATTTTTATTACTTAAAATAAACTCATCATCAGTATTGTGGAAAGTAATCTGATCGTAATGAGATGGTTGTCGAACGATGATTTGATTAAGTAATAAATGTTGAAAAGAACAATAAAAGATTGCGAAAATAAGGATATCTTTAGCACTAATGAGATTTGACTTAGTTCCAGGATAAAATTACATCAAATTAGTCGTGAAAGGTCAATCCTGGTTTAGAATGAAAATTAAAAAACAGGGGAGCTTTATATTTAGTATTGCAGTTTTTTTTTGGTGTCCGTCCGGGAGGCTGCTTCGGATCCCCCAAAGAACAGAAGCTGAGGACGGTCAAATATCTGAGTCCTCCACTCATTGTCAGTTTGAAAAGTTGCAAAAAATCCAGCTATTCGATATCTTTTTATCAAAATCCTATAAAACTCACACTATATGTACCTATAGATAGTGTCTGATTCAATTTTCAGGTGAAATCTAGGCTAGAAATATAAGCTACGAGTTACGATAAAGTTAGTTTCGTTTCACCTGACGGTCATTTTCTGAAATAATCCACTATGACACATCTGACAGGCCGTATGATCCGTATATTTAGTAGAGTGGAGGTATGTCCTGTATCCACCTAATCGCCCACCCACTTTGTACTCCCATTGGAAAATATACCGTAAGCTCGCAAGCAGATGCGCTCACTTTCCTGAATGTGTCCTGGTACAGAAAGCTCTCAAGTAGTATTATTATAAAGTTGAAACTGACACAATATTATACATTGTTGGTGAATTATTTGACGGGGGAAGAAGGAGAGAAGAATCACAGCGCAACTATACACTGAATAGTATCCACTATAGTGAGTGATCGCACATACCGTACACACACACACACACACACACACACAGAAACCCGAAACGGAAAGCGCTTTCCAGTTCAGACACGGGACGACGACGACGCACGTTCGCTCATTCAGAGTACGAACGTCGGTCGGGAAGGACGCGTCTGCTCTGTCGTCTATATTTGAAAGTAAACACCAGTAATATACTCGTCAATATTTATCTTTTAATTATAAATTTCTCATATATATTAAAAACAACATTGAGGACATTTATCAATTAAAATTAGTAAAATATAATTATCATCAAGTAATTGATAATAATTAAAAACCGTAAAGTCCGGATTTAATTGATAAAAAAATTTATTCAACAATTAAATATTGAGATAGGTTATACTACTAGTTATTAATATCCGGTGATAATACAAGGACAAAGTGTTTTTCTTATTTGTTGTTGATTTTGATTTTTTCCAAGTTCTGTTTACCTTTTTTTCGGGGGGAGTTCAGTGGTTAATTTAGAGACGGTTCAACGAAACCGGAACGACGACAGGAAAATTAAACCTGTAAGTAATTTTCTAATTATTCTTTAAATAGTACCTAAATGTTACTCTGTAAAAGATCCTGTAAATTTGCAGGAATCACTCCCGACTACTCCTCCAACCACGTGGTTGGGCGGCAAATGTTCGCGCCACGTTTATAGTATTTCCCACAAAAATTTCTTGGCGCAATTTGTGCGTTCATTATCATAATACAGATAATTAACTTTGAGCAATTGTAGGTAGCAGGAAAAAAAACGCAGGTGGGCGAAAAAAAATTGAATTTGCTAAACTCTCATTTTGTAAAATCAACGTAATTGTCCGGTCGAATGAGAAAACGCAAAAGAAATCCAAACAATAATAATAATAATAATAATAATGGGAGTAATTTTTATGTTATTAATATCTGGAGTGCAATCGACTTTAAGAAATGATTTTCCAATAATGTTTTTGTCTTGAGGGAATAAGCCATCCGTAAAATTACTTATTTCTAATCAATTTACAGGAACGGGGCGCTTGGTTTATTCTCTCTGTTCCGACAAGTCGTTTGACTTTAACTACAATAACAACAAATAACAATAGTAATAGTATTGTTATTTCAAAATTATTATCAATTATTTGTAATAGAAATATTACGTGATTTATTTCAAATAGTGTTGTATTAACTGCTTGACAAAAAAACGTTAAATTCTTCAATTATACATGTTTTTCTGTTATATTTCAATCGACTATTGATGCCTAATATGCCTGAATTGGAGTTGTTCGAAGATAACAACAAAAAAATACATGATTTAATTGAATATTTATCTTGTGATGGATATCGTGTAAATAAAATAGAATGAAATAGGAAACTAATAAAACAGGTCCATGAATTACACCGTTCAGACAAGTTTAATCTAAACGTGGCAAGAAAGAAACAAGCACAGGTCTTGTTGAATGCCGAATAGAAAATTATTGAAAATGCCATTTTTATAAATCATTTTGACCAAAGGTTCCTGTATATATTTATACAATACACATGCACAAAAAAAAAATGAACGTAGGGAACATAAATACTTTTTTTTCCTCGTCCCCCGTTTCAGTTACGCTTCAAGTACTGAAAGTTGTCCCGCATCACCCCCGACAAAAATGCTGTATTCCTAAAAACATAATGGACTCGAGAAAAAACAAATTTGTTTTTTACGCTCAAATAGAGAAACAAAATTGAAAAGGAAACTGTAATAAGACTGGCTCGTCGTCCACTCACTCCCAGTTTTTCCGTGTGTTGTTTTTACAATTTCGTTCTAGACTCAATCATGCATACTTTCATCCATTTATACCTACACACTGTTATTTATTGTAATAGGAACGCGACGGTGGTAGTAGTAGTGGTAGTGGTGGTGGTGGTGGCGGTATTGGCCGCCGTCGTCGTGGCAGAAACGGTGGCGGTAGTAGGTATATTTGTGTTTTCTTTTTTTATACAAGGGTCGATTTCTTGCCCGATTTAACTACCCCATATACATACATGTCAACCTATAAAAAATCTAGTATTGAAGATAACTGTTTCAATTTTCTTTTATCAAATATTTCTCCAATGGAAAAAAATCAATCAATTTAAAAGTTGTCTAATGGAAATAGCTTGTTATCATTTTAATTAGATACCCATTCTATCTCATTATCATTAACCTAAATTATATTAAACAAAATTCAATTTGAATAAATTAAAATACTAGAACGGGCAAAAAATCCGCCTGGAGCCGATCCTGTTCGAATCCTTAAATAAATGCAAACGGAATGTTGTTGACATAGGTTGATTATCTCAATAAGTCTGAAGTGAAGGCAAAGAAACGGTGAGTTTTGTCGTCGATATTGTCAATCAATGTTCGATCTGTTTGCTGAAACGGTGGCGCGACTCCACTTGACCACATCTACACACACTCTCTGCTTTTATATTCGTTTCGTTCGTTCGTTCGTTCTTTCGCCAAGTTTCTTTCCAAATAGTTGTACAAAATTCAATCCGTTTCCTTCCCAAATCTACAATTTCATCATTCCAATTTTCTCTTCTACTAAATCGTCAATCCCCAAAAACTGATTGTTTCTCTCTTCTCCTTTAAACTAGAACGTATCGAATTTTTCCCAAACAAAAATTTATACTAAATTTAAAATGGTTTGTGTATTTGAATATAAAATCAAATTAGTTTCGTAAATGTTTATTGATAACGGAAATGAGGGCCCCTTTCTATTATAATCAAAAAAAAAAATCATCATCAGTATTAATCCGGAACTTCCTTTTTTGTTCCAGTCAATATAGTGGATACCTCTATAATAGAGGGGTTGGCGTGGACTCTTTTTTTTTCTTCTCTATCTAAACACAATCACATTAACTTGACGAATTTTTTGAAATCAATAATTAATTAAATTGTTGTTTGTATTGTATGTGTTTGTGTGTGTGTGAGTCACACATATTAGAATTGATTGCATTGATCTTGATTAAATCAGTCTCTTTTCTCTCTACGAAATACTAAATTCATTGTCGATTAAGAAAATTAAACGTCAAGGGTTTGGGGGCAAGAAGCGGTCGAAATTGATCGGTTTGTTGTGTTTCTTAAAAAATTCATTCCAAAAAAAAAAAACACCAACATCACTTCGATTACTTATAGTGATTTTAAACAAATAACAAAATTTTGCAAAATTGTTTATAAAAAAAAACCGTTTTTTTACGAAAATTTGTTAAGTAATTTACTAAAGATTTTAATGGTTTGATAATAAATTTCATAATTTTTTTTTTATCTCGTGTTTAATAATTTCATGCACCATGAAATTTGTTTTATAATTTTATTAATTTTTTTCGTCTTTATTCTGCAAATAAAATTATCCCATGTATTTTGTTCTTCTGCAATAATTTCCATTAACTTTTTCTTATCTTTCTTTACACAATAAAATTGTTGTTGTTGTTTGTTGCTAATTTGTTCAACACGTACAGAACTAAATGAAACACACACACAAAAACAACAACAACAAAAGCGACAACAATGGATAAGTTAAGAAAGATGCGATAAATGAAAGCAAATCTCAAATTGAGACGCTGATGATGGTCGAATCGACCGAAACTAGTTTACTGTTCTTTATTTTAATTATTAATGGATATCCTAGAAGAACAGAGCCGGTTGAAAGTTGTGCGCTGTGTGAAGAGCGATGGTCCTTGCGGGCGATGTGCAGTGCTTCAACGTTACTTCAACCTTAGGGTACATTCATGTTGAAACACGACTCTTCGCGCACAATAGCCACATTTTGGCGACGCACCGTATTCGCAGTGCGGCGTCACGGTTGTATCGCTAAAATGCATTCAAAGCCAGTTGAACCAGTTTAAAGACGCTGCGTCGCCAAAATATGGCTTACTTCTGTCTCTGTTTGAAACCATACTTTAAAATGAGAACGGTGCATGTATGCGATGTGCTTCAACATGAATGTAGCCTTAGACAGTTACGATAATGGCGGGTTATTAAGAGTATGGAAATACTAAAATTACCTGTAAATACTCTCGATTTTCAATGATTTTATGAAAAAAATCACTGTACGTGAAGCTATTTTTTGATTTCTTTTCAATATTGTGCTGTTTTGTTATTCCTGTTGCTTTGGATCTGTTTCAGTAGGTTTTTGATTAAATTTACCAGGTCGATTTTCGTGTTGGCAGAGACTTGATCAGTATCAAAATATACTATACACACACAGACACATACACATATATACAAAGAAAATCTAAGTAATCTGTGTTAGAAATCTGACGATATTTGATCGTTGTTTGCCGGCTCGCCGCAATGGTGCTATTCCAATAATTGAATCGCTCTCCAATAGCTGTAATGCGCTAATAATACGTCATAATGTGCGATAGTATCGCCTGATGGGATTGCTTTGTTTCAGGACCGAACAGCGAAAATTCCTTTACCAGTTTTCTTCTTCACCCTCTCCGATCACTAGCACAATCTACCCCTTCGAAAAACACTCACACACACACCCACACATATCTATTGTCTATCTTTGTTTAATACAATCAAAGTCCAAGATATCAAATCTATATGGTCGGTATACGGACAAAGATATGTTAGGATTGTTGATAAGTAGGTATATAATATATAGATAGATTTTAATTTCTGTATACGGAATTTGATCAAATTTATGAAATGCACTGTTCTCCCCCTTCAGCTGGAATGACGTGTGTCTTGTTTAATTATGAATGGGGGCTTATTCATATACAGCACCACCGTCAATCGAGAAAATTTAATTAAAATGGCGGCCGCCACAACAGCACTACGTATATATATCAACACACCCATATGTAACCACCTATATTACATAGTATGTAGTAGGTATATACCCCAATACACACACAATCATCAATTATTTATTAAAAGAAAAACCATCATCCCCTTGAAACCCTCGTCTTATAGTACATACACCACTATCACTTCTCTAGAATACTATATATTCACCACCAAGTCCCGTCCACTATATGGTCTAAGAAAATTGCTTTCCGATCCCTTGGACTTTCTCAATTCGAAAGTTATTGGTTTAATGTTGTTGTTTCTGTCTGTTTCATCTTTATTTTCTCATCCGTCTTCCCCTTGTCGTTGCAACTATTCTAACAAACGTTAGGTCATCATATTAATATTGTGGAATATCGACCCCAACCCCCCGCCAAAAAAAGTACCTAAATCTAAAAACTAATTACCATAAATTTCAACCCCTATCATCAGAAAATAATAATAATAATAAATATAGAAAAAAATCACCCAAAAATGATTTATTCCAAATACGGTGTGTATAAAAGGAAATTAAAGTTGAAGATTGCGATGCGTCACTGTATAGATTCGTACTCATTGAATGAGTAAATGATCGTGTATTTCTCTATCTACCTATACATATATTTATATAATGATAGCGAAAAAGAAAACGATAATAGAAAAAAATAAAGAATAACAATTTCCACCCCTAAACAAGTTTATTCAATCACGATCCACTCAAAATTATATTCAAACTGAACATGGGCATAAACAAATCCAATTAAGTACGCATTTATTCTGACAAGCAAACCTCCCCTTTTTGACTGGTCGCATATGTGGAACGTTAAGGGTGGCCGTAGTAGATAGATAGGGGGATGAATTACGGTCGACTATCCAATAACAACATACAAAAAAATAACAATCTTTTACTCATAACTGTAACAGAAGACACACAGATTTACACAAATACCTATATAATTAAAATTATTTCTGTCTCGTCTTATCTGATCCTGATCGAATGATATATAAATTGAAATGCAGATTTTCGAATTTAATAATGAAAAGTTAAAAAAGAGAGTCACATTTTCCAAGCTTGTCATAACACTGTCATTTATATTACGATCTTTTTTAATTTTAAAAAATCTTTAAGACGCGAATTAAACTTCCCGCCAGGATATTACACGAATAAATCAAGTAGCCTGTCAGTTTTTCACTTGTTTTAATATCAATAGGGCACTTTAACGTTTCATTTTTCCATTTTCATATTATTAATTAATTTCAAGTCATTTTAAATAATTAACTACTTATTGATTAAATTTCCTCATTCTATCCTTATCTATCTTGTAACAATTCTAGTAGTCTTCTTTTATTATTTATATTATTATTATTGTTATTATTATTATTTATTTATTTCGTTTTTTAGGTAAGTTTCGCCCCTTCTACTGCCGGATGAAACTGCCATCGATGAAGGTAAAATTTTAATTGCAAGAGTGAAAAATTCCCGATGGGGTTGTCTTTCTAACATTAATTAAAACGAAATCGGGGCATAGATCGGTATGGGGGAGAAAGTGTACATTTGGGGGGTGGTTGTTTAAATTCACCCTCTGATAAATCTTCAATACCAATCAGTAGTAGATATAGATCACGGTATAAATAATGGAAAAAATCAATTATCAATCAGTTGACTAATTTAAAGGATAGTTTGCGTGAAATAAATTAGCTTTTCGGTTCTGTTTGTACCGGACTGATAGGTGGAAAATAAAATTAAAAAAAAAAAGAAAAGGGGAAAATTGTATATTTATCTTGTTATATTGCTTCTCGTGTACAGGTGGCACGTAATGGAAAAACCACACCATTCATTATTATGGAAAATATGTAAAATAAGTCAAGACTATATTAATATAATGTGTACTTCTTTCGTTATGTGTATAAATTATGCAAATCATTAAAATTGGCTCATTTTGGAATTTTTTCAATTAGGCTCCTTTTTAAATGGTGTAGGCAATTTCGAAAAAAATCAATTTTTTTTTGTAATTTCGTAATTATTAATCATTCAAGCTGAAACATACACTGGAAAATCAACAATTAATTCACAATAATAAAGGCTCGTTGATTGTCACAGATTGTTCACAACAATTTAATATAATTTTTCGTTATTTTGTTATTCTATTGTTTTAATATAAATATTTATTAAAATTACTGTTTCCATTCGTGTTTTTTTTTTCGTTTTCTATATTAGTTTCAAAGAACAATTGTTTAGATAATTTTAATTAAATCGGCACATGACAATTAAAATGAATGAATTTCTTGTATTCATTTTAAATAAAAGACAATAAAACATTACCAAGATTAATTAAAATCGTAGATTATTTCAATTTATCCATTATATTTTAATTATAAATTGTATTGTAAATACATGTTAACTTGTTCTGATACTACAACAACAACAACAACCTACGAATACGGAAATTGGTTAGTTGATTGAACGCACACTATACACACCTGAAAATTTTAAATTAATCCCTCTAGCTGTTTTTCAAATATACTTCTATCCGATCTTTCCGTTTATTTATTCGTTTTATTTCTTCATTTAATGTAAGTATTTTGATCGTTTTTAAAATATTCAATTATGAAAGTTAGTTGATTGATAGACGCTAATGCAGGATGTTATTAAAATAAAACGACCTATACTTACTGATATTAATATTATAATGATGTTGTTGTTGTTGTTTTTTTTTTGTTATAAGCAATTTAATTTATTCCAGTTTCAGAAAATAGAAAAAGAAAATCGATTTTTATAGAGCCTTAATTTTGGTTACAATCGGTGCGATTCAGATTAAAGTTATCGTCATCTCCGGTGGCAAGTGTCCACAAGGATTTTGCTATTCAGCATGTAGTCCTTACTGACAAAGCCAAGCTTCTCCAACTGTAAATAAGTGAGAGGATAGAATACCGTTTAACTATCAAACTAGTCCTCGTGGATGACGACGATGACAGTGACTCTGGCCTGAATCTCACCGAATATTTAGAAAATTACAATCGATTCGTATAAATACCAGACACTATATCTACGACTTGTGAACGCACCAACTGATAAGAGAGAGACACGCATGTCAGTTGCATTTATTCACAGCTGTTAAAGATACGAAGTTGAGAAAACATGCCTTAACGGTACTCTCATATACGAGACCTTGGCTAGTTTCTCCACCTACTGGAATCGTGTAAATACGAGGTCTCGTAGAAATAGGAGGGCATTTGTGAATACCCTCAATATTTAAAAGTTTTATTCGCAGTTTTTGTGTAACATGCCATGTATGCAGAACTGGCAAAAGTGCGCAGGTCTAAATTTTGAACAGGGCGCAAGAGTAAATTTTGAACAGGGCGCAAGAGTAATTTTTGAACAGGGTGCCGAAAGTTCTTGAGCCGGCACTGCAATAGAGTCACTTTCAAATTGTTGAAAAGCTCTTCTAGTTACTTGTAACTAATAATTTTTGTATTTAATCCATTTGATTTTAATTACAGCCTGTCTAAAATACTACCGGCAGTGACTACTATCAATATAAATTATTGTTTGAAATAATAATTCTCTAATTGACTTCAATAAGAAATTGATGGTTTTTCAGTGAAATTTTCTACACAACAACAAATAAATAATTATTATTTGTGAAACAACCTTTGAATAATATAACTACAGGTTTCCCAGTTTAAATTTTCATTTAATTTTTTCCATCTTTTTCTAAATACCAATCTCTCGTTGCCCTGTTCCATTACACTTATTGGAATTTTTAATTTCAACTGTTGAAAGATAAATTAACAACAATTAAATTCCATGGTTATTATTAAATTTTTGTTAATTTCTCTCTTAAATATTCATCAATCAAATGATATAATATGTATTTATATACGAGTAGTAGGTAGATATAGTTATTGTTGAGAACTAATAGCAGTCTTTAGACGACATTGCAACAAACAGTAACAACAAGTAAATACGAAATAGTAGTTAAACGTCGAGGTCGACACTAATTGAATTCTGTGTTTGCGGATGCTTATTACCAAATTAGCAACGCTTAATTACCGATGTGTTTTATTAGTAAACACAACTACTCGCTTACATTAGGCCGCATTAACGTTGCTCAAAAGCTTTACACTTTAACTAAAATTGAGACCTGCTTTTATTTAGTTTATACACTTAACTACAACATACACGATGTACTTATTCCTGTACTTTAGCACCGGATTAAGGTACAAGAGAGCCCGGGTGGTATTTTTTGGGTTACATGCCTCAGATAATAGTTTAAGTAAATATATCACGGATCTGTTTTAAAGTTTTAGGTTTAGGTAGCCTGTCGTTTTGATTTTATACACCTTGTCGGAAAGCCTTTCTGCACGGGGCGCAAGAAATATTTCGGTCCAACCCTGCTGTACTTATAATACACATATAGAACAAAGCAATTCGTTGATCCACTACTAAATATTTGAAACTGAGTATTTCTAACATAATATGTTAAAATGTAGAAGGATTAGATACAAGTATGATTATAAACAATATAGCTAATTATTACAAACAACAACAGTTCAACTAGCACACAAGTTAATTATTCCAGTTTTCTGTAGGTATATTCTAATGGAATTTTGTTAAATAATTACTAGTTACAATGAAACTTGAATGAGAAAAAAGTGCAAATTTTCATAGGAATTAATTAAAATATGAAAACTGTATGCATTTGAAAGAATCGTTTCAATGTTGTGTTATTGTTATTATTAAAGTTGAATATAATTATTAATAAATTCAAATTTTATCGTTTGTTAATTTTATTTGTAATAAACAACAAATATATTTATATTTATTAAAAAAGAACCCAATGTATATTAATTATTTTAGTTTAATCTTCCAGTTTTATTTTATCAGACTCTCATCTCGGTTTTATATTCATTTATCAATTTACATAAATATAACATTCTATATACAATTTTTTTTTGCTTTTTTTATATTAATGAAAATTGTATTATAAATATTTATTTCTCACTGTGTTTATTCCATCACATTTTTATAGCGTAATGAAACTTGGTAATTACAGTAATAACCTCTTATTCATTCCAGAGCACGGTATTATATTACCATTTCAACAAGCATTTTAATTAAATTGGGTTAATTGTAATTAATGATTGGATTTTTATTATGAAACCTTTTTACTTCCCTTCGTCTATAATAATAATAATAATCTCACTGGTATTTGATTCTACAATTCGATAACATTAACAAATATTTGTGCAGTTGTCTTGAGATACGGCAACGATGATGATTAGTGGTGTTTAATGAAAATCTTCCAAATATTGAGACAAATTTTTCAAAAATCCCCATTACATTTAGGTGGTGAAATATTGATTTAAACACCAACCACCACCTGTTGTTGGTAGACAAACATCCTCTACCACACCACCTATTTTTCAGCTGTGTAGAATCTCGATTTTTTGCCCACAATTAACAAATTTTATTACTAATAGTTGTGTGTGGATATTCACAGAATCTTCCCCTAAAGATGTGTAAATTTTCGTACTGCTACCACCTGTTGTTGTTGTTGTTGTTGTTGTTGTTGTCGTTGTTGTTATCTAAACATCCTCTTTTGGATTACCGAACGCCCTTTTTGACCTGTTACATCTCAAATTAGTTTTGAGAGAAGGTATACCATATATGTATATACATACTATATTTATAATATACCCTCTGCTTCCTGCCCAGCCAGTCATAATAATTATAATGACAGGAGGTGTTGAGTAAATTTGTAACTATTTGTTACATCCTGTCTGAGAGAGTTTTACGCTCCAGTTGATGCTATTAATTTATTAAAGACTCCTTTTATAATAAACTTAAACTGTAGTTATATTTTAATAATAGAACCGAAATTCCTATCATCATTTAATTGTGTGACAACATATCCATTAAACGAGAAAGTGCAATTTTTAACAAATTGATATCGTTTTATTATACCTATCCTGTACCTACTTTTGCACCACCAATATTACTATATTTATTTAACAGTTATAGTTATCTATCTTTGTCAGAAATTTGTGTGATGTTCTTGTCAGATCATTAAGTGGAAGTGTGGGATTGTTTTGGATGTAATCCAGTTGAACCATTTACCCATCCAGACAGTATCAAGATCTGTTTGCCAGATTTTGATAGATAGATAACAACAACAAGTCTTCTAATCTTGATATGGCCGATTTATAATCATTTGTCCGCAGATTATTGTCATTCAACCATTTCATTTGAAGATCAAAGTAAATGTCGGAGACATTCTATTAATAGTTTGCCATTAAAAATATTGTTGTTGTTGTTTTTGGTCTTTTTCTTGCACTATTATTACTTTCAATAATTTTTATATTACATATTGTTGCTTCATGGATAATGTAGTTCATATATTATTTAATAACAACATACATACATGTGTGCCAAGTGACTAATGCGTTTTTAACTAACATCATCTTGAAAACACATTAGCAGACCAGCAATTATCGCATTATTGTTCAACAAACAAAATACTAGAGGTGTTAAAACTCTTTTTTTTCGTTCTCTGTCAGTGTGTTGTTGACTACTGTATAGTATTTGTTGCTGGGCCTTAATGGGAAAGTGCATTATTAGTTAAGTACATAAATAAACCGTTGACGTGTACCAGTCGAAAATGTCAGATCTCTATCCTTGTAAAAACAATCCTACAACACTCCAGAAGAACAATAATGAAATCCTATTATATACCAACATAATTTTAAACTAATATTTTTTCCTAAACCAGAGGATCATTATCCTGTCGGTTAACAATTTGAAGTTGGTCTGAAAATAGTTAACAAAAATTTGTTAACAACTTTTCGCGTCAATTATTATTATTTTTCAGATGAAAATATTTATACAAATTGACGCTAATTATTAGATGGAAAACTGTCCTTATCGATTTAATTAAAGGACATAAAAATATAAATATATTCTTGTAAATTCTGATAAAAGATGCTTGTGGAGTGGAGAGATTTTTGATTAAAATGTTTTTCTAAACAAAAACTAATCTTGTTAATAATAAGGTTTTTTTTTCACTGTTTTTGATTAATTATTCGGAATAAAAGGCACATAATTATGACGAGAAATTCATCCTGTTTCTCGTAATTACAGGAAACGAAAGTAAAGAAAGAAAATTGCGAAAATGATGTTTGTTCATTTCAAAACTCAATCTTAATACAAAAAATTGAGAGAAAAAAAACACACACAATATTTTAATTAAAATAATCAAATGCATTTTACGACTATACAACAACGATATAATTATTTATTTTGTTAGTATGATTATTATTAATCGAAAACAAAAACTTTCCCGCTCCTCCTCCTCGTCCATCGTCATTATTATTGACATCAACAATTGACAATGTTAACGTTCCAACAACGTTCTAATTAATAATAATCAATCAGCCCACATTTTATGATAACAAAATTTTAATAATCAAAATTGACGCAATTATTGGTTTGTTATGATTTTCCATTCATTAGGGAATTAATTATGGGTAATGATAAGTTAACATTTTGAATGAAAGAGAATAACCCCATGGAGGTCATATACATATACTGTGAGTTTTTGATTACAACGACAAAAACAACCACACACATATATAGGCAAGATAAAAATTTTTTTCTAATACCAATGATGATTCTATGTATTACAAAATTTCCAAGTTCCGGTGATAAACAACAGGAACCGATTATCAGTCTTATCATTACATTGTTGTTGTTGTCAATGCTAGATATTTGTTGTGTAGTCTGTACTATCAAGAATTTTAACTCCGTTATATACAGATTGAGGATTATTGTTGATAAATTGTATCAAATATATCCGGTAATTTGTACACACAACGTGTATATATTTAGAAGGGCTGATTCATATGCCAAAACATCAATTTATTAAATTATGAGACATTGTCCCCCCATATCGTTTAGAAGCCATTAGTAGGCTCGTTAATGATTACACCATCTGGTTTTTGAAAGATTATCATCATCATCATCGTCATCTTCTCGATGTGTTGTATATGTTTTAAGATAAACGAGTCTGTGTGTGACTTTATTTTCGTTCTTCACTTCTGTTAAATCTTTAAATAATGGAGCCGTTTCCAAACAAGAAACCGAAACGTGTCCCAGTCACATTCCAAGGTATTGCACAAAATTTTTGTTATATTTGTACAGCTGTAAGAATCATTTAGCAAAATTGAAAGAAGACTGATGTTTATAATATGTGCGTGGGAAATATTGGATGTTTTTCCTTGTTGTTGGTATTATTATTATTATTATTATTGCTGTTGTTGTATATTTTGTAACAAGAAAGCCAAGACCAAAGTTGACATCGTCTGTTGCGATGTTTGTAATTATTTTCCAGAGCACTTTAGGCTGTTAATTGCATTTGCATCTTGACAGTTTCTTGTTGGTGGGTTGTCGCTACGGGTTAAGGTAAGAAAGCTGTTGTCATGAATTATTCAAAACCTGCTTATACGAGTCGACATACTTAATTGGATATAAGCCGTGATTTTGGATATAGATTATTTAACAATTTTAGATCGATTCCCATTAAGTGTTGAGAGAGGAGAGATGTGCACAAAGCCCATCTTGGACGTGTCATCGAAAATTCCTCCAATATTCAAATCTGTCAAATTAACAGATAGTCACAACAAAAAAAAAAAAAACAACCCCCGTTTTTGTGTCTGGAAGACAACGTTTTTTTTTTCTTTTCGGTCTTGAATAATCAACATTGAAGAAGTCTTGAAAGGTTGTTCTGTTCGAGAGCCCATTTTTAAATACCTACCTGTCGAACGATTTATTGAAAGTTTTCGCTCTCTCTCCCCCATTTCCAAGAGGAAGTTTTATCGAATGAATGAATGAATCTCTTTCAGTATTCAATACATTTACTGGCAATTAGGCCTATTAGAGCAGTAAACATACAATGCCATTCATTAGATTGATAACCCAACAATAATTGGTAGCGATAAAACATCAACAAAACTCAACAGTGAGTGAGATCTTGACTCGTCCCCCAATATTCTTCTAAAAAAAAAAATGTTTGAAGAAGAATAACCGAAATATTATCTATATGTTACCGGCAATGTGCGAAATTAGGCAATTCGCGAAATGCCTAGTCAATTTGCAAAATGACTAAAGTGCTAGGCAATCTGCGAGCAATTTCGCAGTTTGACGGTTGTGTTAGTCATTTTGCAAACTAACTGATATACTGTGGGCATTCTGCAGAATGCCTACTAAGTCAGGCAAAGTGAAGTCGGACATTGCTATTTTTTTACTTTGATTAGGCAGAGTGTATAGTAACAAATAAATAGTACTTCTATTATAACGAGCAGAGTTTTTTTTGTTCAATTCAAACATTACTTTAATCCCAGGAAACAGGCAAGAAAGATAAATACTATAGGTTGAAAAACCAGTGAATAAATTGAGGTTATGTTA
>JAZBHA010000592.1:491-54560 GCA_037464855.1 Iselma pallidipennis
ATATTCTGTTATGTTGTTCTTATACATAAACAACAACCACATTTCTTCGAGCCGAACAGTTAATACAGAATTTGAAATTTTACACGAATTGTTTCACATTAATTTTGAAAAATTTATTTCAAGTGTGACTGACATTTAATATTTATAAATCCATTTCAGTTTCTTCAGGATTCAGGCATGTCTTTTATAAATCTTTTATATTCAAGTGTTTTGGCCTTTTTAATACAGTAGTTGCCCGTTTTTCGCGGCGAATACGTTCGAAGGGCTCCCGCGAACAACGAAAATCTGCAAATTACTGACACATGAAAGTATATAGGAGGTACGCGAAAAATGCATGGGAAGTGTCGCGATTGTGCACACTTGTCAGACGAAACGTGGGACTGCTGTATTTCAGGCCCGGCTCATTCCAATATTTTTGACCCATTTTTCACTTATCTACAATTATTCTCTTTTTAATTGTGATTCCTCTACATTTCGTTCATAAATTGCATTGTTTTCGGTGTTTGATTTCTATTTTTATTGCATTTATTCCAGCAAAACTAAAAAAAGTCCAAAAGCAAAATAAAATTCTACATACAAACAACGACATCATTCATTCCCTTCAAACCTGTCCTTATCTCTCCGTCCTATTTTCACGGCAGGTTTAATCTGAACAGAATTTAATTGCAAACAAAAGTAACAGATTTCCAGTTAAATGGAGTTCAATCATAAAAATGTCTGCTTCCGGTACTGATTTTTCTATTACAACTTACTAGATTATTGAACAAGTCAATGAACATCAACGCATCATTAGTTGAACAGAAGAATAGAAAATGTAGTGAATTTTCAAATAGAATTAATTGACGGTAGTTAAACAAATGAAGAATTGTTTGAAAGTATAGAAATTATATGATTTTTGAATAGTTGAATAGAATTATAGTTGATTTATAAAAGGTGATGATATATCTATATCACTACTGTGAATTGTAGAAATTTATGAATTTTGATTTGACAATGCAGGAAAAAATGTGATTGGATTTTACTCTCCGGTGAATTCTAATACAATTCGGATTTTATAATGTACTTTTATGCTATTGTTTTATTTTTTGATGAAATCATGGAACTGAAAAGCGTATAAACAATATTTGGAATTATCAAAAAATTTTGAAATATCATTTTTGCATTTACCTATATGGATAGTTCATTAAAATAAACATTATATAGCATGAATAGTTATTAAAAAAACACAGTTTGGCTCTAAAATACTGAATAGATAATAAAAAAAAGAGATGCCCAAATTGAACGTAAAAATGTATGCTGAGGAAATCTGTTGCTTTTTTTTTGTCGTTGCTTGGGGAGAAAAATACTGGATCAAACAAAATTAAACTTTTCTCCTATAGACTTAAATACATATTTCATCCTCTTACCCTTAATTTAGAAAATTTTCATTAGTTCCTACTTTTGTCAAGATAACGCTGGAAGACTTTACATTAAACCAAGTGAGTTACTTGAAAATTTTCAACAAGATCTCTGTTGCACTCTTTTCTATTTCAATGTGGGATTTGCTTCATTTTATAAATTTTTAAGAGATCATTCTTGAATTTTTTTTTATTAAAAGTTTTTGTCACTTTAAATTTTTGCTGTATTTTTTTTATTATTATTATTCATTTGACAGGCGGGTATACGGAAAATGTCTTACAAAAGATTGTCTCCTACTTTATTTCTCCATTCTTTAGTAAACAAAAAGCAAGTATAATAATAGGTCTCGTCATCTTTTCATAAAAAGCAAGACGAACAAGTTAAAAAACAAAATCATCTTGTATATAGACATCATTAGAAGAATATACACAATTCAAAAATTTTTGATCATTTAGATTTGGAAATGTGCAATTTTAAGCTTGAAAGCTTATTTCTCTTTACAACAGATACTGTTTAATTAACTAGATGCCATCGTTGTAAATCCATATAAACATTTTCTGAAATTATCCTCGAGTAAATATATGAATAAGCATGACATTAGGGTCTGATGAATACATATGGCTGTTACAATAGACCATCACATGAATAATGTCCTGTCAACTAGTGGACATTCAACCATATCTTAGTTTAGGACCAATTTCATTGGTCAAGAGGATGAAAATGTCCTCGAGAGATTCAATTAATATAGGATTTAGACAGGCACAGAGAGTTATTATAACTATCTTTAGTAAATATTAGCACAGACATGTTAGATCTGTATTGTTTGATAATAATAGTTTATTCCTGAATTCAATTAACATTCTAGTATATGGATAATGTTAATCATATGCTGAACATGTACCTATAGGTAGATATTTTGATTTTCTATATTTGCGTACCTATATGGTGTATCGGAGAATGAGAATTTCGTTCTGGCAATTCATGTAAAAAATTCCTTTTGAAAACAGTGAATTCTAATTAAAATTTTCACAGCGGATACGTTTCACCTCAATACATTTTCAATTTTTATGGAAATTATTTACATGCATTGAAATAGACCCGCAAGTATTTAATTAATCTTCATTATTCTCTAGACAATTAATTTTGAAATTTAGCATAACAGGATTATTGAAAAAATAAATATTTTTAATACGTTCACATTCCTCTTCAGTTTTATATTTAGCAATTAATAACTTATAAGGCTGGTAGGTAATAATTATTACCAAGATGTAACATTTGAATGTTGACGGTACAATTGTTGTAGATTATTTAATAATAAATTGTTCCAGCTGGTAAACAAGTCGTCAAGTAGTTCGTCAGAGTACCTACTTTAGAAGATAAATGAACAAATGACGATAGTAAATTGGGGAAAATTTCTGGTTCAGAAAATCGTAGAATACACCTGCCGTTCTTATCCACTTGAGGGTAGAATTGATTGTTTCTGAACTAATCCGTTTGAATTTATGAGTATGTGAAAGTCAACAGAATAAATGAACGATAAAATTAGTGATTTTATATTATATCCAGTTCATAATGCGACTTGTTGTTTTGTCGTTTGCTATCAATGGTTTATTTTACGATTAACTATAGACAATAGCTTACGTTCATTCGTATAAAGTCACATATGACCAAAGTAACGTGAATACCACTCTAATGTTGTGAATAATTTAGTTACGAAAAAACCATTAACGTCAAGTCAACATACAAATGGCATTCGATATTTTAAATGCAGAGTTCAAAAGAAAATTCTAGTTTTCAGGATGAATTCTTAATTTCAATGTAAAAACACGAGTTAATCTCCTGAAAAATAATTATTTCCCGCCAGAAAGAAAAAGCTAAAAAAAGTAGGTAGTCGTCGAAAAAACGCAACAGTTTTTAGTCGATATAAAACCTTAGGACAGACCAATAAATCACGATTCAATAAAACTCTATCTTTCGATTCGAGCCCAGCTTCCTAACCATTATCATCAGTATAAGTTCAGCAAGAACGTTTCAAGTCCGAACTAAATCCGCAGATTAGCACCGGACTAGTACACTCTGAAATTGTTCGTACATTTTGTTAAACAAGATCTGCGAAGGGAGATTAAAGATATCTAACCACCCGACCAACTGGGCCGTATACCTAGTCCCAGGTGTTAAGGTTATTTCCATTCAACCATCAAGTTTTAACAGCATCGATTAGTGGAAATGACCATACAGCTGGACTTCCGTGTTATCTTTATCATCACTATCATCATTATCATCATCATCATCATTAACAACAACATCTACCATCCCTCAACTTCTTGATTCATTTTATCCATATAATATCGTCTCTCTTCCTCGCACTGTACTTTCTGTTTACGTTAAGTGGACGGAGATTACGTGATCGAAATTCAGCCAGCGTATCACGGTCTTCTCGATCAGTGTTTGTCTCAATGAATCTTTGATAACAGTGAACGAAGTTATTTTCGGTAATTATCGAAATTGTTTGATTACAGTTTCAGACTGTAAGGTTTTTTTCGAGCACAATTCCAATAATTTACTTTAATTTCTACGAACATCTCACGAAAAACCTTTTATCCAACTGGAAGCAATTAGGAGATAAACAAAAAAAAACAGAGAATACGAATTTCTCATGTCTGTATTTAGAACTATCTAAGAAATGAGAAGCATTAAAAACAAGTTAAAGGAAAATTGAAAGAAATTTACTGGAAAATATTTTTATATTATGTGTAGATTTTTATTTAATGATTAGCTGTTAACAAAATTCTCCCAATTAAATAAGACTCAACATCACAATGAATTATTATCCACGGGAAATGTACCTTTGTTACCCGTTTCCAGCAAAACCATAGATAATAAATAATAACCACGAAACTGTCAAGTGTCACATGTTGTTAAATATTTCCCGACTATTAATTCCACATACATACCTATACTTACACAGTTAGATTAGAAACAACAAATAACAATTTTTGTTTTAGATTTTAGTCGATTTTCTCGTTCTATTGATCCCGTAAGACGAATTTCTCAAATAAATGTTCTTTTGATAACATTTAATACAAATCCGTGACATTTAAAAAATCCGACAAAAGTTTATAAATTATTTGTGTCACTTGTGTCAGTGTTGAAGAATTTCTTCAAGAATAGAGCAAAAGGGGAGGGAAAAAAACGTAAATTTCCATCATAAGATCTTTTCAATTCTTATTTTTTTTTCTTGTCTACTCACCCCCATCTACTAACACTCTTTTCTTCGTGTTATTATATTCATTCTACGTATTTTTTAGCATTCCATATTTCATTCAGCAGTTTGTCACTTGACTGTATTCAACACGACAATTACTTTTCTTTTTATTGGTGCACGTACTTTTTGACAGGTTCTTATAAATATTCTCATAATTCCCCCTATTCAAATACAGTATTATTACAAGATGAATTGTTTTGTAAAAACGAATATTGACCAACTGTCGAACGAATCCCATGAGTCTGCAAGATTTAAGACTTAGATATTTGTATGCAGATTAAACTTTGATTAACAATAATTCAAGTTGTTGGGATGAAAATTTTTTTTATTCATTTTAATACGGTGGAGTTGAAGTAATGCTGTTTTGTAAAATATAAATAGATGGAAATACATATAGTGGAAAATGGCTTTTGTTATAGCTACCCAGGAAGATATAAAGTACCTACATGTGAGTGAAAATAAATTAAATTTATCGCCACGTATCTCTGTTTTTATTCTACATGAATATTATGAATGTAATGATATCAAACTGAATTGTCAAATCTAGATGAAACAATGCAGATTATTGTAAGTAGGTATATTTAAATATTTTATATTTTTATACAGAATTAAGTTGGAATTCTGTAACATCTTCGCTTGTTGACGGTCTGTTTTGAACGCCAACCAGAAGTTTGGTATTTTGTACGTGGTTCTCGTCTCGAAAGGAAGAATTAACTAAACTATAGTCTGTTCCTCGAGTCATGAACTAAATGGTCACAAAATTTCGAACTAGTACGAACACTCATTATTGTACCTACCTTTTTCTAACACACATGTAAAGTGTGGTTATTTTCAATGAAGTATAGCGATTCAATTTAAGCTGTACGTCCAGTGTAAACGAAAGTGTGTAGCAGATGCTTAGGAAGAGACTACCTAGAAGCGTATGTCGGCGATACTAATCAAACATGGTCAACTGAGAGAGTGGTTCGACCACATCTCTACTAGCAGCATCAATGTTTTGGTTCATACAGAAGTTTTATGACCATTTAGCTCATGACTGGGTGAACCTTGCCTTGGTGGCAAGGTTCTAAGTACATAGGCGAAAAGAGGCTGGGGAGAGAGTGAGAACACTTTATAGAGATTTTGTATAAGGGCTACAGTGACAAAAATGTGCAACGTGAAGGAGGGAGCTTCTTCATTGTCCACTGCAGGTAAACTTCTACCCAAACACACCAATTTTCGTCTCTGTTGCCCTATACAAAATCTCTATAAAGTGTTCTCACTCCCGCCCCGGCCTCTTTTCGCCTATGTACCTAGAACCTTGCCACCAAGCTGTATAAGCTCTGGTGGGTGTATTTGCCTACTGTTGGCGAGCTGCTCAGGTGTACAAACGGAACCTTGATGAGGACTTGTTTACAGAATACCGTTTAGCTATTAAATAGTCTCCTTTGATGATGACAATGACGATGACCTATTCCAGATTCATTTCCTATATGAGAAGTTCTAATAAATTATGTTTAATAGTCGTAATTTTAAGTTTGTACCAAAAGTTTTTACCCAAAAAAGAATTGATATTTTTAATGTTTCTTTAAACTAGCCTACGTTATATTCTCTCTTTTTGTAATCTATTTCTTGTTAATATCTCCACTGTTAAGTTTATCCATTAATTGGTTATTGGCAGCCCTAAAGACCGGTGGTACGGAAAGTGATTTAACAATCGAAATGAGCTTTAGGTTCCAGCTGACGCTTTGACGGTGAAAAAACATTCCAACTTGTCTAGAATCCCAGTATAAATGGATTGAAAACCTGTGGACGATGTTAAATTAGAAAGATTTGTCTATATGTTTTTCTTTTTGTTTTCTATTTGTAAGTTTTGTGTGTGTATACAATATGTAGATGTATGTGTGTAGGTGTGTTTTCTTTCAGGTTAGCCTTCGGCTGAATCAAGTGTAAACAACAATACCATTTTTTTTTCCAGCCACAAATCGGATAATTTGCCCCCATTTCACCAACAAAACGGTAAAACAGAAAACTTTTGGGTTTTGTGGTAGCGTATGTTTACTTTGTAACAAGGAAAAAAACAACAACAACCAAACAACAAACGAAATCTCTTTTATAGAATAGCAAATATTTGAAATTACTTTCGAATTGAATTATTGACATTAGGTAGATATGGATATAATATATGACGTTTTATATTTTCTTTTCATACCATTGTCTTTAATGATTGACAGAACAGATAATAGGTGAACGATCTTCTTCGATCGATAATAATTCTTTATTTTACGAAGCGACTGAGTAAATGTTTTATCGCTAGAATTACTATCATAAATCACCTGCCTTCAACTATAACCCTCACCCATCAAAATACACAAAACTCAATTAAAACATATAGCAAACTCTATCCACCAGAGTTTACTGACAATATCAAAGACTTTCACGATTAAAAGCACACAACATACCTATTAATTTCCTGTAATAAAGAAAACAACAAAACTAAAGAACAATTTAAGATTGCAACAATTCCTGTTACAAAAAAAAACAACCATAATTTATCACGAAATGCATTGATAATGGAACGAATGCATTTTAGAATTTATGTAGACAAACATGCAACGCGTGCAGTTTTAAAAAATATCAGGCGATAAACCCCAACTACATATATTTTACGTTCTAGGGGTTCGTGTAATATCGCCTGACTATGATGAGATTTGCCTGTTTTGTTGTATATCTTTCCTTCTATACATTCGGTAATTATACAAGAAATAAAAAGAACTATTTGTAGTCCATCTATGTGATCGAAGCTAGACATTTCTACTAAATTATGAACCTTTACATAGAATTTCAAATGTGAAAAATATTAATTGTGGCTCGCAAAGTGACGAAAACCTGCATAAAAGCCAGAAAAAATTGGTGAAGTGTTTGTGACATTGTGACACGACAATTTTATTTCATAATTGGATGCTGTCGTTATAGAATAATCGCACTTTTTTAGACGAGATGTTTATAATGAATTTATTAATAATTTTCGGTCTTCTAAAGTTTGTTTGTTATAAACAAAAAATTGTACTCACCTGGATGAACAGCTTTTCCAATATTGACGAATGTTAATTCTAACGCCAGGAGAAAAAAGGACACCTAGAAATAATTGTGAAATTGAATGAAAATATATTAAAATAGAAAAGATTTCTATACAAATTTTGCGTTGTTTTCAGGAATTGTTAATAGGACATACGTGTAGTTAACAGTAAGTAGCATTACTGGGAATACTTTGGCAAACCTCGCTTGAAAATAATAAAACGTTAACTCTTTTTCGTGGTAATTAAAAGTGGAATATAATTCGAATAATTAAAATTCTATAGTTTGGTTGCAAAAAAATAAAATCCAACATAATTGCTTTTGAATGCGTGTTTAAAATTTTATTTTCTTACATCGTTAAACCGGAAGAAATTTAATAGAAGCGATGTAAAAAATAGACATGAATATTCTTCTACGTTAGTGCAAGACATCTAAGAATATTTATTTCAGTTCTGATAACACTAGAAAGAATATCGTTCTGACATTTTCATGTTGATGTCCATAAAACTAGTTATTCAGTGGAGCAATTTATCTAATCTATTTTGTAATAATTCTTAGCTAACACTATCCATTTTAAGTATTTCCAAGTGCAAAGTTCATTTCTAACATTTTTAACGTGTGCTATATTGCACTAGTAGACGACAAGAATAGAGAAAAAATATAAGGAGAATAAAAGACGTAACTACATTATCACAGAACCTAACACTTTCTACAACTCCGTTCTACAGTAAACAAGCTGGCTCATTATCCTCTAGGCGGAAACTGGAGAATCCTGTTTACTTGTTCCTACCACCAACCGAACAACTATCCGTATACATCCTTTTTTCCTCCTTCACCTGTTTAAATGTTGACTTTTTCACTCAATTTTCTAATTAATATTTAATATTTTTTCGGAAAATTCCCATATATGGACACCGTAGTAAATTTCCTGCTAACGTAGAACACTATCACATACGGTGTAGGACGTTAATTCCCGTTCATGTTAACCGTCGAGATTACAAGATTGTGTTGAATATTTGCGGCCAACCCAAAACTTGCATGAACGACCTAAATTAATTACATAAAAGGTAATCTCGAAAATAATAAATCTTTCCTTTTTATTATTAAAACCCGCCGCCGAACAGGGGGAAAAAATTCAAATATTTACCATATATAATAACATTTATTAGTACGTACAGATTTCTTTCTGAACTTTTAACCATAATTTATAACAAAACATGAATAACTCCGGTATATATCTGCATAAATATATAGCAACACTAACGAGTAGCATGAAAACTTTAAGCATCTATTTAAATTATTATATTGTGCAAGTTATAATATAACTTTGAACTCGATTTTCTCTTTAAATTATACCACAAAAATCCGTGATTTTTACTATCCTGACTTGCGGTGAGTCTCTAAAATCGTATCTAGGAATAATTTAACGTTGATATCATAATTGGATGTTTGCCAAATAGTCGTGCAAATGTAAATTAAACAGATATTAGTGTCTCTAATAAAGAACGAATTCATTCCTATTTTTCTAGTTTATTATTATGTTTGCTTTGTCTCGATTTTAATAAAGTTCCACGTTATTATTCGACTTTTTATCCCGCCAGATTCTGTATACAACAATCGTTTATTTTCTTCATAAAAGTCGTTTCAATTTTTTTCTTCTTTAATTTCTTGTTTCAAAGTGTTATTCTTTCCGTTTTTTTTTATGAAAACATGAAAATGTGTGAATTTTTCTCTGAGGACAATCAGTAAATGATCTTCGTCACGACATGTTTCCCAACATGTAAATTTCATGGTAATAAGAGGGTTGGTGTATTCCAGTGCCAATTAAATTTACATAGCATTTATACGCTTATGTAGTATGTTTACTGTTTACAGACCAATGCTTTTCTGTAGATGCCACATACTGCTTGTATTCATAATTCTGTATTTCCAATTTAGTTATAATTATAATATATATTTGATTGATTCCAACCAATAAATATGAATTAATTATCAGAACATGAGTAAATTGGATTTCAATTAAATGGAATGTTGCCTAGGAGATTTGTACATTTCTGGTAAATTCAATTATTACAATTTCTCTGTTATTATTAGATTATCAACAAGGGATTTTCTTCGCTCTATTAAAGGAAAATGGCTTAGTTTCTACAATTAATTGTACCAGCAGATAAAAAAAACAACAAAGTTTATACAGTCGCAGCAAACCTTTTAACTAACAACTGGACAACAAGTGTTATATCAAAAATACATTGTGAGCTTTTACAATAAAAATATTGATAAAGGACAAGTGATTACTGTAGACCATTCTATAGTATGTAATTTATAAAAAAGAAAAGTAATATAAAGAAAAACGGATTTCTGTGATATAAAGTTTTGAATATTTGACATATCTTTTTTTGATGATAAATTTCTGTTTAAAACAAACAAACAAAAAACGAGTATTTCTTATTTTTCTTTAAAAACAACAACAACAACATAAATTATTACCAAGTTGAACGCATAAATTCGACATTGTTAAATTTTGCAGTTCATATTACCTATACAATACCTATATTTTTTAAATCAAGTACTAACAAGTCAAAGTTTCTGAGAGTAATGATAACATTCTGTTCGTTACTTATTATTACTGTGGAGTTTATTATCTTGGATAGTTCAAACTTTCCTCATTTGCAAATATTTCTACAAAGGTGAGTATACATAAAGTCATCATACCAATTAGCAGTATAATCTCTACGAATATGAGGTTGCCATGTAATTTTACAAAGAAATCACTGAGCAGAACAATGTCATTCATAAAAAAGTTTGCCCAAAATTGTAACCATTGTTTTTCGATCTGTTCGATTCCAGCGGCTCTTAAACTGTTGGCGAAATTTCCAATGCATTTCTTCGACAGTCTATTGTATAAAAAAAAAATAGGCACAAACTCTCTAATAACGACACTACACATTGTTCAGAGTGAGAATTAAATCATCCCATTGATTTTAATTATTAAATACAAACAGATATTGTTAATGCGCAGTAAATCACTTCCAACCCTTATTTTCAAACAATATGTTGGCCGGATTACGCACTACATAACTAAATAATATCTTGTAATAGGTGAATAAATCGATAACTTTTACAGTAGCTAACTTCAATTTGTGAAAACTATCAAATTTCTGCTTATATCATTGATCCACGTAGACTTGTTAATTATATGAAATCAGGGTTGTATATCCAAAGTAATGAAGAAAATGATGAGAATATTACGTAAAAGTTCTTATGTTTCATTGGATTACGGAAATGTATCTCTGTCTCCCGGCGCATCCACCATTTTTCAGCCCAACAAAAGTTTCGTTTCGCTAGTATTATCAATCACATTTATAGATAGATATTCGAAAAGTCATTTCGAATTGTAAATCTACAATGGTTATAATAATCTGTAGCAAGTTTTACTAATATTGTACAACCGACAATAATACAATCTGGACAACATTCATAATCAACATTTCGAACCGGTACGGGCACAGCTGCAAATTAAGCTCTTATATTATTGAACTACACGAGTTCATTCTATATTAATGTTGAATCTATTAAATATATATATGGATGTATAAGACAGAGTGAGATAGTGTAATATAAGATTCTGTTGATGAGTTAGTTGTTGTGGTTGGTGTATTGTAACCGGAAACGGTCAACACAGTACGTGACAGATGTTAACTCTTACGTTTCGAGGTTCGGATTGTTCAAATCCACAAACGAATAAACTACTAAACAACGAAATTGTTGATGGTAGTGGTAGTAGTAGTAGGTTGTAGTAACAACAGCAACGATATTCGTAATGTTTATATATCATTCAAGCATTGTTAACAACTGAAAGCATCAAAATACAACAACTATGTACAGACACTACAAATGGAACTATTCTTGTGTTGGAATAAATAAACAAGAAAAAAATTAACAGAGTAGATTCATTAACGTCCATTAAGGTATCATTATGAAGAGATGTATTAACTATTTTTAGAACAATTCGAGATATCATATTACTTATTGTATGTACAAGAATATTTGAGCATTTACAGTATTTCAGTGGAGAAAAGCAACATGATCCATAATATTTCTAGTAATAAAACTTTAATAAATGCAATCTTCATAAGTTACTAACACACGTACATATACACATACATTTCTATGAATACTGGAACCAATGCAATTCAAATCTAATATCGAAAAACAATCTAATTCCCTATAGGTACATTCACAGAATATGAAGTTTTGAATTGGTGTTTTTTTTTATCACACAGCCACAAGAGTAATTTCTGAAGAACATTAATAATCATACGATGAAAAATGTACCTCTTACAACATTTATATTGATCAAACGAACTGATTTTAAAGAAGAATAAAACTTTGTCTGAATGTTTGTTTTACGTATTATATAAAGAACCGTTCTCATAGTAATATTGTTTGGAAAATAAGGAAAAACTGTCATATTTTTACTAAAATATGCTTTCTTACAGTAAAGGTGTATTTAATGTTAGTTTTCTTTTACTTTCAACAAACTTTAAGATGTCCGTACTACCTTACGTAGTAATAGTTTTCAGTCGCAAAAATTTGCCTATTTCTCCTCACAACAACTTACTTTCTTAATAGTTCTTGTATTGTCTAATCTGAAAAATACCTATAAAGTCTAATATCTAGTTCATATAGTTACTAGTTTCTGTGCCCAAACGTTAGAAACACATGTCTGCTGTTTACTTTCGTACAAATTAACGTTACTGTACGAAAGCAACATACCGGACTTCCTGCCACAACTAAACACTGCATGTGTGTATAGAAACACCCTTAAAAGCGTCTAATTACTACAGTATTGTGATAATTAAAGAAACTATTATCGACTGTCCTATTTACAGTTGAATGGTACTTTAAAAATTAATGTTTGATCATCAAATACAAATTAATTCCATTTATTATCTAACAATAAGTACTTTTTCTGTTTCTTAATTAGAAGACTAAATCGTATATTACTGAGGTTTCATGTAAAGCCATTTGTTATATTCAGAATCGGACAAATCGCATTTCTAACACATTCACTAAAGCGATCATCGAATAGAATCGTATTTCATTCAAGTTAATACATCCTCAAACAGTAAAACCTCTGTAAATCCAACCAGAAATTCTAATGTTGCATGTGAAGACATATTGTCTTCTTAAATGAACACAGAAGATATCGTCATAGAAAATAAAAAGCTTTTAACTTTCCTTTTTCTCGCTCTCTCGACGACAAGATAGTGGATTGCATGTTATAGGGTATAGGGTGTTTCTTGTATATATGTACATATAAGAATCTTTGTGTAGGTGTATGAAATATAAAGTATACAAAACAGGCAATTCCCTATTCCACACATCTTTCCCAGTAAGCTTTCCATCAACGTGTCGGTTTATGTAATTTCCTTACCTCCATTACATTACCTCGACGCATTATTTAACGTCATTATTTCGTTGGTGGGCTGGTCATGATGCACCCAAATGGTAGCTAGCCATTGTCGTACCTGAAACAATACCAAACAATATACTATCGAGAATTTACATACGAATATTAGCATGTATGTCTATAGATAAAGGACTTATTTAGGGAGTTGTGTCTTCACTTTCAAATAATGCCTACATATAGGTAGTAGTAGTTTTTTTGTGTAGCATTACCAAGAAATTTCTCAATGATATTATTTCAGGTCAACCATTGTATAAAGAGCAGGTGTAAAGTTAGGTAGATAATTATCTTAATCCACGATGAAATATTCAACAAGTGCTATAATAACCCAAAGCCTAACAGGATAATTGCCAAACGACGGAATCTAGAGAGTTTTCCTTCTCCACAATAGCTAAGATAAACCTAACGTTCAAAGTTTCAAGGAAAATACTTTACATATGTACATACACTAAAAGGATTGTAAACACATACTAACTAGATAGATCAATATATCATTGCCGGTTCATGTAATTATAAATCGTTCGTTCTTTATTGATAAGTTATCTCAACATCGAGCCAATAGAGCCAACATTTTGATAATTAATTTTAACGAGTCATCGAACAAAACTACTATATAGCAATATAAAATCAAAGCTGATTATCTTTTAGAGAGATAAAATATGAGGAGAAACTTCTAACAATACGAGGTGAAGAGAAAATTTGTTATTATCCGTGACTAGTGTGTGTGAGTGTATGTGTATACAAGTCCGGATTTATTATCTCCATAAGAAGCTCTTGTACCTGGTTATATATCAACCCGTCACTTGGCTCTAACTAAGCCCAAAAGTACATTTATTTAACTTACTTGGAGAACGGAAATCGTTCCACAAGCAACTGAATAGAATTGAAACCGGTATACTGTTGTAGAATTTTTTTCCTTAAGCCAAATGTGCCAGTTTGTTTTTAAATACATATATTTTAGAATTTACGGTGTTGGAATGTAAGTTTAGTCAAAAAATGTTTAAAATTGTAATCTAATACGTATTTTTTTTTGAAACAGCACCAATGACGCAAGTGTGTAGTTCTACCGAGAACTTTTCCAGTAAAGCTCTCTCCCATACGAAAGTTTCAAATAAAGCGTCTTTTAAAAACAGCGGACTTGCAAAAGAAATAGGTGTTTACTAGAATAATGTAAATACTTGATGGGAGATCAGAGTATCTTTAAAAGACTGAGAATTACAAACGGACAAATCTAACAAATGGAATTTACTTTAGATGGAATCAAAAATTACAATCTTCTGAATGTTGCTGGAAATTTAAAAGAACCGCAAACGACAAGTTTAATTAAACAAAATTTGTTGTTACAAAAACCATAATACCAGTTTGATGTTATAAAATTTAATTTCAAATTAAAGCTTCCTCAAGTCTTCGCTTTCGTGGAATCAAAGTCCACAATTGAAAGCTTAATTCAAAAGTTTTCTTTTTTTTAATATCTATTTAGAAAACAAGAAACCGAACAAAATTCCACGTTTGAATAGAATCAAACACTGATGGAACTGATAATGGAAATGTATAATAAAAGCAAAGTAGATTCTCTAGTTTCCGGTGTATATTGGAGCATAAAGTTCAGCTTATATTATCTTTGTTGATCTCCTGTTTTATTTTCGATATTTTCCAATTTTTTGTTTGGAAAAGAGATGATAAATCATCAACGAGAAAAACCATTTACTTTATCTCTAACCGAACAAAGTTTTGCTTTTACTTTAAATTTGTCTTCGTTCAGAAATCTTCAAGTAAATAAAATTACACGTACACACACACTCATACAGGTTGCACTTTGGCGTAATCCAAAAACCGAACCGACAAAGATAGAATAATAAGCTCCTTATAGATTGTATTCTTAAAGATGAGGGCACATTAATCATTGTAAGCTTAATTAAAACGTAATCAAGCGGTTTCCGAACTTCATTATAAATATCCCCCCCATTGATTCCTAACTTTGGAAAATGTTGTATTGTGCTGTGGTGGTGCAGTAATCATAAACAAGCCGATTGGTGCCTTTAAGGTGTACCAACTTTAATTGGAACAAGTGTCAGGGTACGTGACAACGAGACAACAATGTACAATTGTAACTTTACAGAAATAAGAATACGGAAAAGTCCAACTTCAGATCGTATATTGTCCTGAAGTTGTTGATTTCTTTTAATTTACTTTCACAAAGTTTTTCGTAATATCAACATCAACTAATCACCAATTAACCGAATTGTAAAACAATTGAAAATATCAACCACAAATAACGTCTACGATTATTACACTACATGTTACGTTATTTTTTACGTAAAGATACATCGTTTTATTAAAATTTACGCTTCAGTTCTGGAATTCGCTTCAACCGCTCTTGACATGATTTGCTACCAAATATCTTCATAAATAAATAATACAAACGTAAACCATTCCTAGGGGATTACAATGTTACTTATTAATAGTGTTTTTGATGCATTAAATATTTCTTTATCGTACAAAATGATGGCTTATAAGAATAAAAACTGACATTATTATTATTATTTTGATTGGAATAAATTTACTATTCATTGGAGCCCTAAAGAGGCTTTCCGGAGAGGGCGAAACTTTGCTTGATGGTTCACGTATAATTGTGGTTATCATTTGACTCCAGTTTAATCCAGACCATTAAACATTTAGCTACAAACTTGTATAAATTCTTGTTGTACCTTTTGAACTTCCAATTTCATTTTTAATGGTTTTCCAAAAGTCCAGAAACTGTAAATTGTAATTACAATTGTTGATTGACAATGATCCAACTTTTAATTGATTACAAATATATTTGGGGCAATTATGTCACCTTTTCCTGTAGGAACACTGTTATCAATTAAACAATTTCTTAATAGTAATTAATAAGGTGAGCTTATGTTGCAGGAAGTCTTCAGTATGTAAATCAACCGCATCCTTATAAAAGCAAATTACTTATCAACTTCCACATAAGACAAATTCCCTATTAATTAAAACTTCGTACAAATTCAACAAACGTCATCCATGACTGTCTATGACATTAACACAAAACGATTTAATTGTCAAAGTTCTATCGTAAATACAGTTCGTTCCTAACTGGAATTATTCATTCTATATAATTATCATTTTCTCACCATTTTCTCTTAACTAGTTTAGTTATTAAAAGATATTTCCCCCCGTGTGAATACAGAAATATATATGTTGTAACTTTTATTATAATCGAAAAACAAATAAGCTTCTGGTGGCATTAAAGATTGAAGACATGAATTCGCTAACAATTGATAACGAATATCAAAACTTTGATTAAACTTACTGGTACAATACCTATTTACATGGAATTATCATCGAACGACAAAGATGGTAGGAGGGTATTGTGAATTATCTCGAAAGCTTTTCATGATTAATGTTTAATCTTGTCGCTGAAAGCACTCGTGCAAACTTGTTTTTCCTATCAAACACATATACATACATATACCTACACAAAATTAAAGCATAACTTCAATAATTTGAAATTTCGATTATTTAATTAATTAATTTCTGTTATCAATTAAGTTTTTTTTTATTAAAAGAAATCTTTTACAACTCCAGGAAGTATCCCTGTTTCCCTTTTCATCTACACCATAAGTGTAAATGACAGGACTTGTATTGCTAGCCGACATTGCCAGTTAACAGTTTAATTACGAATGTTTCACAATTTCAACTTCATTTAACCCCCCAAAAAGCTACAATGTAAGAAACAAAAATCTTCGCTAAATTTTCCCATTAGCATCATAATAAATTCATCTTAAGCCTATATTGAAACTTTCTTCCAACAATATCAACTTAACTTCCAAAATATTTCATAATATAATAAATAAAGTTATCAACTGGCTTTCTGGTAGTGAAACTTAGTGATTTCACCTCGCCATAGCCTAAATTAAATCAGATAACGTGACATAATTATTATCAAAAAAAATCTATAAGTTATATAAATATACCGGCTTTTCTTTGCACGAGCCAAGAGTTTTAGATTTTAGAAATTTTGTTGGTGTTTCTTTACAAGATTGTAACATTAAGGTGGTTGGTAGAGATAGCTTGTCGTAGTCCCTACGTGCTCTGTTATTATGCAAATCCCAGTAATGTGCTTCCTGTACGCGGTTTCCTGGTCTACTCATCCCTGCACGACCTGTTATTTACTACTGGATTCCCACCAGGTAGAGAGCATAAATCCTACTACCTGTCCGTGTCCATGTTCACTCTATTGATTATTATTATATGTGTATAGATGACCGTATATGTGCATGCAACACAGGTGTATTTTAAATTTAACTGAATTTTCCAATAGATGATTGGAATATTTTATGGTATACGTTTCTTCACGCTTGTCTAAATAATATTTTTAAAACCGTTTCCCGGGAAAGAAACTGCAAAATTTCAGCTACTTTTTGCTGCTTAACCAATCAATAAATTTGCTTAAAGTTGTTAGTTTTCTAAATGTATTGAATTATATTGATTCTATTTGGTATTGATGATTTACATAAAATCTACAACTGTCTATTGAAAATAATTCCTGAGAGCTTTAAAGTCTGCTCTTGACAGAGCTCGTTTGTGCTAACGAAAATTGCTTGTCTTGTTTACACTTCATCTAATTCCATTAATTCTCACTATCAGACCTCTAGATTTTAATCCATGGAAAGTTTGAAAACAATAGCTATAACGATAGTTCTTCGACAATTATTTCTCCCGATTGGCGATCGCTGTTACAAAACTTTTTTGTTCTCTTTTGAAAATAATTTATTTGATCAAATAACAAATCTAATTACTTACAGTTTAACTTAGGAAATTAAACGGAAAGTAAAAGATTCCATTACAGTAACTTATCAAAACAATAAAACTACCAGTTTTGATTAAATTTTTTATCAATAATATCGATATACCATGGAATTTGTTTCAAATTTAATTTCAACTATTAAAGGGGTATCTAAAGGAATTACTTAATAATGATGAAAAAGGGCTTAGTTTGGGATTTCTAATTTATCAGTGAAAGGGTGGAAATAATGCCGCAAGATTCTCGTCTATTGAATCAATGTTATTTCGCAATATGCCGTTGGTAGTTAGTGGTCGGTTTTCGGCGACATCATTTGAATTTTCCAACTACCCTTAGAACAAATATATTTCGAAATAACACTGTTCCCTACATATACCATACAAATAATCGATTAACCCCTATGAAAATTCAATAAACCCTCAAATAAATGGACTTAACACCAAATTGTTAATTTTATTGCCTCTTGTTAATAATTGAATAAATATTTGATTAAAATTTGAATTTTGTGTTCTCCGATAAAAGTCGAATTTCCTTTCAGGATTAAATTTATATGTCTGTGTGTGTGTGTGTGTTTATCAACAGATAATGGAACTAAAGCCATTTAGGAAGCCGACCAGTTACTATGAATAATTTAAATCTTAATTCCTGACTACAACTGACCATAAACAATGGTAATCAGGATAGCCGGTTTCAATTTAATGTTTTAAGATGATCGATTAGTTCTATAGTTCTGGTTCACCAGGTGTAGGTAATGTTAACTAAAACCCATCAATTTATACATGCAATTTAAGTTATATAATTTATCTGTATGTAATCTTTTACCATAAATATCAATCAATCAAGACAAGTTGGATACAGATCGATTTGGTGATTTGTTATAGTAATGAAGCACTACCATTACATGACCATTTGCAATCAATGAGATAAACAGAATTGATAAGGATGAGGAAAGGAGTTAAAACATTGAATTCTATAGATATTGTTATAGTTTGAAGTAAGAACAGCATAGACACATTTATGAATAGTAAATGCTTTGATTCATTATCAGTATTTCATACCAAACCAAATTGTTAGAAATTTATTATCTCAGTATTCTATAGGTAAACTATAAAACCTTGCTCTACTCAACTGTAATATTTAAAGTATAATTTCAATATCACATACTGACTGATAAATACTGCTAATTATTCCATACGGTATTTATTGTAATTAATAAACTATGATTGTGTAATTTTGTAACGCTCTCATTCTTGTAAAAGTTGATTGAAATTCGACAATGCAGTTTCTAGAGTGCAACTTTCATGTTCATTGATAAGAAAAATAATATTAAGGAGAGAGTCTAGAATTTTCACAAAAACTTTGAAATTCGACAAATTAACGACAGTTATGGGCAATCATGTTTTCTTTAAACGTGTTTTTCTCGAAACGACCATTTTCAAACTGGTGTGACAAATATCTCAAAAATAAATTATTCGATTCACGTGAATCTTTTTTGTTTAAATTAAAGAGAATACTTTTTACCAGGCAGTGAACCTTTAATATTTTAAATTCTCAAAATTCACTGTTTTTTGAAGAGGTCAGAAGGCATGAAAAATAGGCAAACAATTAATGAATAAATAGTTTTTATATCTTCAAAAATTGATAAATTCATTAATGAAAACCCTGATTGGTCATCTCTTCTACTTACTTCAGGAAAAATTCGTAAAAATTGATTATTCATTCGAGCTCTAGACCCTTAAAGGAACCGTGAAAATCTATGTATGACATTCTCATTAGGTTGACCTTTATATTGATACAACGGTTCCATATTCGTTTTCCCTAACAATAAGGGTCTTGTGTATCTAAAAGACCAATGGTGTTTACTTGTAGATTAACATAATCCTAAAAATTAATTTACTGTCAAGCTGACATGACCATGACCAGTCTTGTTTATATGTTTTTAAAATCGCTAACAACTGAAGACAAAAATGCAAGAAATTAATTATTAACAGAAAAGTCATAAACGTAAGCAATATCCGTTCTCTTTTCTTTAATTACTATCCATCATAATATTACTTTGGTAATGTACTGTAATTACCATTTCGCAAAGGTAATAGGACTTGTCTTTATTATTTTGGATTTTCCCTTCAAAATGTTCAAAATCAATAATACCTACAACAATAAAGCGGATTGACAAGAGAAAATGTACCGAATTACTTCCAGTAAATAAATAGTTTTAGTGAGCTAAGCACAGATCTAAAATAACAACTTTACCCTTTGGAAAATTTTATTGTAATATTTTTATAAGACACTATGTAGTTTGAAACTTGAAATTATACAAGCAAAATGAACTGTAATGAAATTCCTTACGGTACAATGCTTACGGTATTATGTGCACATACATAATTATATGTATGTGTATATACGAAATGAAATTAGAAAGTAATTGCGATTAGAATTTGATATTCACTGGATGAATTTCAATACAACATTGAAAGTGAAATGATCTCAGTACAAGATCATTCCATTTTAGGGTTTCCTTCTACCTATTCAGACTAACAAATTTTCCGCTATTCAATCTAAATTATATATCCTAATTAAAATCAACATTTAATAAATGGTTTTGATACCAACGAGTTCTATGTTAGATGTTATGTCAATTTATAATTAAATTTTACCACATATTAAATAAATTACTTAAATATAATTACCTTGATCTATATAATTTATGAATTGAATCATCCATTGAATCCAGTATTTACCACTTTTGATCGTTTTGTTGTAAAATGAGTTTAGAAAGTGTTTTCGTTCTACTGCAATTGTGCCTTGAATCGGAAATTATTACTCGATAACATCATTGAAATTACCTTGTCGTTGATAGGTAAATGATCTTTTCCCATATTTGTTGATATACTCTGAATAATAACTATTTTATTTATTGATGGTCAAAAATTCAATATGTGGAAAAAAACCCCGACAGGTTTCTGCGAATAAAGAATTGAAGACTTAGATTTGAAAATGACCTTTGATCCAGTACGAACAGGGTGACAAAATAAATGGATAGGTGATAACGAAGTTCAGGATAAATCCCGGATCATCTATTCAGTTGATCTTTGTCTGGTCGATAAATTTTTGTGAAAAATTCACCTCTTTTTTATACAGGAGATACCTTATCAAATATGAACATCTATGGGAGGATTTTATTAAAAAATTGATGATATTTCACTCTAAATGTAATGAAATATAAAATATATATAATTTGAAAAAATGTCAATCAGAAAATTTGTGTTCAAAACGATAACATCAAGAACATATGTCTTTATTGACTAGACAAGGAATTGTCTTAACCCGAGGGAATTCTGGAGGCGCCCACCTAGTCGTCGTGACTGGCGGAGTTTTGTAGCAAGTCTGAAACGACCTTGACTTGGTTTTATCAAGGCAAGGTCAACTGTATCCCGGACGAAGGCTTTTATTATTCCACATCTCTCCACCACCTTCTATACATATATCGTATAAAACTCAAACGCACGCATTCAACTTTTGTTAAAATAATAGCCGAGAAACGAGAGAAAACGTTAAGAATTTCAACTTATTGTTAGTGAATGTGTTTTTGTTGTTGAAATTTGTTTATGTGGTGTTTTTGAGTTTGTGATCTCTTTATATTGGAGGATTTCCGTGTTTTTCCTTTATTCCCGTTTCAGTACCACTCTTTGTGGTTGTTAGTATTTCCAAAGGGACAAAAACATCAAAGTAAGTCGTATGGAAATCTAATAGTAATACACTTCACCAACCACAGATATTTCACTTGATATTATTGTAAAGGATGTGAATTTTCCATTGCGGGAAAGTGTCAGGTGTAGTCAATGCAATTCCTTTCCTTTCATGTGAATTTGACGCAAATATTAAAATGAAAATTATTGTGAATTTGTGTTATCGAACATATTAGGAATAATCCTGTTATACAGAACAAGATTTCTAGTTAATTTTAGAAATAGTTTGGCAGTTCTGTTTAATATCAGTAGATACGTAAAATGGTAAAGAGTATCTGTAATGCCACTGTCGTTTCCTTGATAAGCAACTGAATACGGTAATAGTGAGGTCTTGCATGGTTGTTTACCTTGTCTCTACTTTCATCGAGGCCAAATAACTCAATCAAAATCTCATCGATCAGTTCCTGGACTTCGATCAATCATATACAAGATATGCTTCTTATAATATTTTAGTAAAGGCAAGGTCAAGGTTCATAGTTTGTTGTGATAATCTTGTAAGGAAATATTGGCCAAGGATCAACTGACTAGACAAAAAAGGAATCTATAAAAATTATCCTGAAAACGAATCTAATAATAAAAGAAAATATAGTGGATATTCCACCACTGGGTTGTTATTATCATCATCAAAATTGCATCATTCCCGACATTTATATTCCTCACAATACTAATAATGAGTTTACTAGTAATGTCTGCAATTTCCATCAGTTTCCATTGAAATAATTTCATAACATAATGTAACAACAACAGCAACAGCAATGTTACAGAGGCAATATTAACTTTAAACTAGAACATGTACAGTACAAGTACAAACATGTCGAAAATTAAATTCTAACAAATTAACTAAAACACAACAACAGACATCACCATAAATTAATGTTATAGCTGAAGCTTTTTGTTTTTTGTTAGAAATTTCAACGTGATCCACTTTTATCAACGCAATATTGATGTCGATCTCAATTATTATCAATGTCATTCTTTCAAAATTAAAGTTTGTTCGAGCTTTTAAAACAACATCATTTTCTTTTCAATAGATAAATGGTGTGGATCAAGTGTTGAAACATAAACATTGAAGAATTGAGTGATGAAACTGTCTTGCTGTTGTTGATACAATCAAGCTTTCATAGATAAAATATAGTCGCAGCAAAGAGTTTTCATCTAAAAATTTATCAGATCACCAAAAATTTCCGTACCATTTCATAGTTTCTGAATGAAAATACAATTCTTAATCAATGATTATCGTCACTGGCACGAAACTGAAACGTATGTGAATTTTATTTTTACAGATGTACAACACCAATAATTTGATTCTGTTCATCACCGTCATTGTTTCAATGAGTTGCGTTCATGGTGGTGTTCTTTTCACAGCTCCTAACACTGTATTGCCCCAAGCATCGTTTCATAACAGTATCACACCCGGTATTATTCCAGCACCAATTCAAGATCAAAATCTAGCACATCCAGCCGTTGTCGAGAATGCCATTGCTGAATCTCAACTACCACCAGAAATATTAAATCCATTCTATAAGAATCCAGCAATTGCTAGTGGATTAGCAAAAGAATCCTGGTTTGGTTATAAAGAATTTCCAGTACATCATCGAGAAGCCGAGAAAATACCAAGAATGCAAATATTCAAATTGATCAATCAATTACGTCTAACAAGTTAAAGTGTTCGGAAAATTTTTTTGTAGAGGAATAGATTGAAATAAATACAACGTGTTCTCATGTAAATAAAATAAAATTTTAGAAATTTGCCAAGCCATTATTTGTAATTTTGTACTGTTATTGATCTTTTATATTTATTTATTAATAAATTTTAGATAATTATCTATAGATTATTTATTTTAAACACAAATACGTCAAAAATTAATTTGGACGATTTTGTTAGAATTCTCTTCTACAATTATGGAACAAATTATTTTCATTGACCGGCTTCAAATTGTATTTCTACCGGGCTATGTTCATATTTCATCCGAAAAGCAACAAAGAAAATAATTTACAAACTTTACAATTTAATTGTAAATTTCGGAAAAACCAAAACAATTTATACCGGCCCGACCCGGCCATTGTGTTCTATTGTTATTTATTAATTCAGATAGAAATTTAAATGTGAAATGTAACATACAGCTTTACAATATTTACCATTGATAGAGTATAACAAAAGCTAAACAAAAATACAACATATAATTACAAAAACAAAAAAATTGCACAATTGAATCAATAAGATTGATTTTGGTGGATGCGCCGGGTGAAACTCGCTATTAAAAATTTATAGTTGAAAATCTAGAATTTATATTATTTCTCTCAACGCTACTATATGATAATTTATGCTTTCCGCGCTCATTAATTTAACAAATTTAGTAAAGCCAATCACACATCAAAACTATCATGCCTCGAATAATAATTAGTGACACAATATAAAGCCCTTTGCTATAATATAACATGCATTATTGCGCTACATGTATGAAACAATAACTTTCATCTAGTAGTTGATCTAAAATTATTGTACATCACAATGAAATTTTGGAAAGAAAATCAATACAATAAGTGGCTAGAATTGAAAATTGAATCAGATGTATATTATGTAGATATCTGTATTCTATTCATGTACAATAATGCTTATTATTCAAAAGTATGCTGATTTTATACAAATTAAGTACTTTCGTGAAAGTTGAGAAATTACTCGCACCAACAGCAGTGAAATTAGCGCAAATATTTCATTTACCAGATACCGACAAAAATAATCTAAAACACATACATACATACATACATATGTATGGATATAAATTGTTCTCATATGCATTTAAAACGTTGATTTAAAATTCAAATATTTTTACGATAGCTAGTGAGATATATGGAAACACATTCACTGACAAATTATCTATTATCAGTATTTGAGATTCTAACAATAAGTTCTAAACGAAACACGTCGAATATTACAACAAAGTTTTTCAATTTGTTCTTTGTTCCTTTCTCATATTAATCTTTCACGCAATTACACTTTTAAACAAGAGCAACCCATTCAGTATCACTGTAAATAAAAGAAGTCGAATTAATGGCCAAATGTCCCAGCTCTTGTACACCAGAAATCCTTAAATAATTATTTATCAGTTGCCTTTTTCCCCGGAAATATTGATAGATTTGTATTTTTCGTGCGCTTGGAAAACTATATCCGGAATGTCCATCCAACTTCAAACTTCTCAGTTCAACAAACAGCTAATCGAAAGATATTTTAAGTGAATAATCGATAAAGGACCATTAAGATAAAATCGATAGTTCTATTATTTTTTGTCCTCTATTTTATCAAAAATATCACAAAGTCCGGTTCTAAGGGAAAATTACTGCTTAACCTGCAGAGTCGGACTAAACAGGGGGATATGGGGTCAATATGTTTTTGGGGCCCACCGATAATCTTTTAAGTTTTTTTTATTATTAACTGAAGAGATACCTTCTTTTCTTATAAATTCCCCCGGGGCCAAAGTAAGCCAATCCGGCCCTATCAAATACTCGTCTAATGCGAAACAGAATAATTCTGAATTGTTGAACTCCCTATAATTTTGAGTGCTCCTCGCTTTGCTAGGATATTAACTAAAGTCATGTAATATGTAAAATGAAAGCAACAAAATGATTTTATATATCGTTGCGATAGATCTACTACGAATAATCTTAACGGTTAAATCACTACTACTATGAGTCGTAATAACGTTTAAATTACATTCGGTAGTGAATTTTATGCCCCAAAATTTCCTGTTATGAATACATACAGTCACACAAAACGATGTACTTGATATGATATTTTCAAGTTTATATAGTAAGCAACAGTATAAGTGAATTTGTATTACAAAGTCTATTTGGAGTCTACCCGGAGCATCTACCAAACATCGTTTCCAAGTTCTAGTTAAATAAATCCTTATATCTTATTTAATGTCTCTTCAATGTTGTTTTTAATTATATATTATGCACTTAAATCTATTAATAGCTACGCAAAATCCACCTACAATCATAACGAAAACAAAACATCTATTTATAGTTCTGATTTTCTCTTGACATACAGCCTATTGTATTCGATTATTCTTACATAATTCAACCGTGTTGTAAAGAAAAAATCATCTTCGATTTATTCGTGACGATACTATCAACAGCATTTCAATTACGACACAGAAAATGGATTTACGATCGACATAGTCTCGTTATGACGCTATGTATCTAATATCAGATAATTACTTTACCACAAATAGGGCCATCATTTCCGATCATTAAACTACAATGTATTTTCTTTATAGCATCTCTCTATTTATATTATCTAATAGGGGAAACTTCTTGCTCGTATCAAAAATAAAAGTTGCATTATTCAAATCAGGAACAATATTCTCTCTCTCTCTCTCTCTCCCAGTATCGATACTTGGAGGATTTTACAATAAGTCGAGATTATGGTCGGATCGTAAAAGTTGTTTTAAAAGTCATCATTTTTACCATTTCTTTTTTTGTATATTTTTACTTAAATCTCAGGATTCCGGTGAGAGGATAAACACCAAATATTTTCGATAATAAATGGAATTTTTGGTGTATTCCTCAAAAATATTTCATTAAGCTTGATTTATAAGTTTAATTTTATTTATGTTGTCAAATGGTTAGTGTGGTCTACCTTGACTGATTTCCCGGAAGACTTATCGGTTCATTTCTAATTCTAGCCTCAGACCATTCTCTCTTGCCTTCCAAAAGGAAAAGGCTGAATTTAATTTAGTGGTATTTCATTAATAATTGTGAGAATCTTCAAAATAAACCTTGACTTGTGTAATTATAATAAAGTTCAATCGATAAACGAATTAAATGAGCTTTCTTATTGTTATTATTATTATTATTATTTGGCTACAAATTTAGTTGATTACAAATAATTCGAACAATTTTCCATCTTGTGGATTTAAGAAACGCTTAATTCAAGCGGAACAACAAGTTTTAAATTCCAATTTAATGAAATTCGATTTTATTGAATTCTAAAAAAAGAAGGATGAGACAATGGGAAAGATGAGAAAAATTATATGACACAATTGAAATTCAATTTAAAAAGAATCGCTAATCTTTTTGTGGAGATTATCTGATTAGCAAAACCACTCTACCGTTCTATTGTTCGTGTTACGACTACGTATAGTACTGAATTGAAATTGTTTGTTTATTTATTATAAATAAGAAGATTGGGTTTCTTATTTCCTGTAAAATCACACTCCCCCGACTGGAATACGTTTCAGTAAAAACACAGGTAATTATTTACTAATTTCCAAATTCTACTAAACTTAATCATTATTTAACGCAATTTGGAAACAACTCAGAATCTTCAACAGAAGCTTCAACAACTTTTAATGAAAGTTATTAAATATAAGTTAACTATTCGCCACGTGTTTAGTATTTCTAGAAAAATAGAATATTCCCCAAATTTTCATTGCGGTTAATTATCAGCTATTGAATTTCTAAAGCCTTGACGTCGTCACTGATCGATCGTAGTGGCACGTCTTGGTTTTCTCACATAATCACGACTTCCAGCAGATGCGACTCAGCTACAAGATTTTTTTCTAATTCCTCTCTATATATAAAGGATCTGACGACTCAAAGTTGAAACAATTCACCATTCAACATTAAGAAAATGACAGTTTTTGTCGTAAAACTCTTTCAATTTTTCAGTTTCTTTTTGTTTATCTGTGTAAGTGTTATTTTAATATTTTTTTAATAAATTCAACACACGTTTATGTGTGTGTATATGTTTGTCTATTACATCTCTTCCTCCAGTCAAATTCAGCTGAAAGGGAACATTTTATAAAAAACTTGCAAGAAACAACCGAGATTTCTGCCAATCATTCCATGGATACTATCCAGGGAGATGTTGGAATGGATTATCCGTCTTACGAGTATATTCCCAAGACTGGATTTAGTTGTAAAGGAAAACTTAATTGGCACTATTACGCCGACGTTGATACAGATTGTCAGGTGAGACTGTTGTCTTGACATAAACTTTCCCCGCCTTGATAATGTTGTCCATAGCTATTCAATTAAATCCGTACTTTTTTATATGCCTCGAGGTTGTGTTGTTTTACGATTATATAATAGATTCCATTAAACTATATACATACTCCAATGGAAAATTGAAATTAGTGACAAACATTTCATACCTTGTGTTGTGAACGTGCTTTTAAATTGAGTTGGTTGATGAGATTTAGTAAACTCTATGTGTACCATAAATGTTACACAAGGACTCTCATTGATATTGTTTATCCTGTTTAGAATTCAAGGTGGATCTAGTTGCGGTGTGTCCCTAATCTATTAAGCAAAATTGAGGGGTTGATTTAGTTTGAGGGCTCTAAGGAAATTATCTACACTTCGGACATCATTTAAATGAACCGTGAACATGGTTTTACTTGGACACAACTTGTAGGGAGGACAATTCAAATCGAATCAAAGTGACTCGACCGATAATTGTAAAATAATTTGTAGTATAATAGGAGGTCATAAAGGGGGCTACAATGTAAAATTTACGCGACTAGAGGCATAAGAATCGAATAAAATGTGATAAATTTAGAGATTATTGGCTATTGTTTCTAGGTTTTCCATATTTGTGAGACTCAGTATTCGAAGATATCGTTCTTATGTCCATCTGGTAGCATCTTTAATCAACGTCATTTAGTTTGTGATTGGTGGTATAACTTTGACTGTTATGATGCTGAAAGTCTTTACGAATTAGATAATGACTATAATGATCCAACGTTTCTACACAATAACATTGTTCAAGATGAAATTAAAGATCAAACTAGATTTGATTTAAGTCTAGCTTCATCAGGAGGAAATTCTGATCCAGAAGAACGTCGTAATGACCAAAGAAAAACCAATATAACAACAAACCAGGCGATGAAAGAACGTAATCGATACAAGAAAAACTGAAAATCAATAAATGTCTATTTCTTTTTTGTGTATTTATTCTTAACTGAATTAACAAATGTATTTATTAAAACTTAAATTGTGGAATATATCGAAAATGACTGATACAGAAGTCAGTTAATATAGGAGAACCGGAACTGGTGCATAGTTGAAATTGGGTCTTCTCAACCGAATAACGAAATTCCTAAACAACTGTCCACTCGAATTTTATTGCCGTATATAATTCGGTTGTCCAAATTTATACGAAATACATGTCGGGAAGCCGGAACCAGATACTACATTACTTTGCAAATTTCCCATAAAACTTGCAATCAAAAGTATAACGAAATTTTGATCGACATTATACTATTGTTAAGTTATCCTGAATAAAATAAGCCACCATAATCATCCAGATTTGCATTTTAACCATTTATCTTTCAATGGGAAATGGATAACAAACGGTTTTATATGATTTCAAAGGACATATCTATATCTGCATCTAGGAATTCTCTAATTTAGATCGATCGATAACTAGCAAGAAGCAGACGCAGATCAAATGTACAGTAATTACATTTTGTCGTTTTTAAGTTAGCATCTTGTTACATTGCAGACGTTATTAACTGAAAGAATCTTGATGATTTTCTTTATCTTTGAAATTGAACATTGAAGAACAAAGAGAATTTCTTGATAGTAGCACAGATAGTATTATTACATCGATAATTAAAAAAAATTATATATCCTTTGAAATTTTTGTTCTATCTACAAATTCCTGTAGACGTTCCTGTTAAAGAAACTACTGGAGCATACACAAGATATTTTACTTTTTGGCATTCCTGAAATTCAAGCAAACGATTTAACATCGTATTATTAGCTCAGTATATGATAGGTTTACGATTCAATCTGCTTTCTGCTTGATTAGTGCAGGAATTTCTATTAGATATTGAGGAACTATTCGAATTTACGACAAATTTTAAAAAGATTATAACTATTCCAGATTGATATTATGTATTACTCGTCCAAGCAAAGACGAACCATGAGTGGGAGTGCGCAAAGGCCTTGTAATGAAAATGGGGATAGTAAACCAGTATTCAGACAATTTTCATGCTGCTAGTAGACCAGTATTCAGACACTTTTCATGCTGCTAGTGTGGGCAAAAGCACGATCTCTCCGTTTGTTTAACGAAAGCACCGCTTTGGTTCTTTTTAGCTTGGACGATTAGTATTTTAATGAATCATGGAACTAACTTCGTTCACTTTTTATAAGAATTGTCCACAAAATTTTTACATTACATAGAAACAAATTAATAATATTAACAGACACATTAGAAAGGTGAATCGTTTCTTAGAATTTACAACTTTAATATAAATGAGAAGTGGTTTCCTCATAAATTTTTGTATTCAGCAGAGTCGGCTCTGTGTATGACGAGGAACTTGTAATATATTACACGAATTCCAGCGGATTCTCACACTATAGCAAACGTGTTCATGGTGATTTATTATATTTATTATGAAAGAGTTTATGATATACAGATTCCCTTTGAGTTCCCTTGTGCAACGTGAAACGTTCATACTAACAAGCTAGTGTCAGATGGAATAGAAATCATTGGTGATAATAATATGAATGAAGGTACACAATAATTAACACACAAAATGATATTAAAGAGTCGATAATAAACTTGAGTTATAAGTCTATTTTATTGAATTTTGAAGCAGAAAATCATTGTGGTTACAGAAAATAACCGAAATGCTATTTAAAAATCCAATTTCTGTCTCTAGAGAGAGCCTGTTTGTGTGAAAATATCAACATAAAAGCTTAATATCTTGTCATAACTGTTTTTATTAAACCAAGTTTCAGGTTTGGTTTAATTAAACCACATCGTTTCCATCTCTTACTTGATTTCTTTGAAACTTGAATATTTATCGTACGTATACGAATTAAACATCATAAGCTTAATAATTTTCCAAATATTTAAATTTTAATATTAAAAGATTCACTCTTCTTCTTCTTCATCTTCTATGCCGTAAGACATCATGAAGATTACGCGATAACTGAAATTTGTGTTTATTTTTATCGTTATTGTCGAATCGTATACAATGTTATTATCATATTTTTATGTTATACAAATATTTCCAAACCTTTAACGTTCATTTTCCATCATTTTTTTATGGTATAATAAAACCGGATATGAAGAGGAAAAATTGAAGATTTTGACACGTCAGTTTCGCAAATATCAACGGATATATAAATGATTATTTAACACCAAATCTAAAAGTAAATTTTCAACCAAGAAACAATATGTCAAAGAAGACTAAGAAGCTTGTAAATAATCTAATATTGATTGTTATTTTACTTTCAGTATACACAAATTTAAACTTTTTCTGATTCTTACTTTGTGCCGAAATTATATTTACATCATTTTAGATTTATTTCTGAAGTAATATTTGAAAATATATCGCTGCAGGTAGGGAAAGAAAAAACGTAACGTCTTCCCGGAAATTACATATTCGGAAACGTTTAAGCATGAAAAATACGTTTGAGAAGACTTAAGAAAATTTGATGATAAATGATTCATCACAACTTTATCAGCATAGGTCCATGCTTTCGTGATTAATGGCTAGAATTTTAAAATGATAGATGATCAATGCATATACATATCTCATATGGAAAGTAATACGTTTTATGGAATAGGACATTCAAGAAAAATCTCCAAACTAATTTTACAAAATAAATATAGACACACGAAAATTAGAGTTGACAATCTATATCGTTGCATATGTCTGTTGTTGACTATTGGACCCAAGATAGTTGTAAAAATAATAAATAAAACTCAATTGCGCCCTTGTGTAATGTTACATTGTCTTGTGACGATCTAGAATTTTTTTTATAACTATTTTTTTGTTTATTCAGTTGTAGAGAATAAGATTTATATCTAAGCGAGTTATAAAAACAATTTAATCGTTTATAGATCGAGTCATAATCCAGGAACGACGACCGCTTATTCGTCCAGTGGTTGGTGTTTCTTTTCTCGCCACCCTCAACCCTATTGTCGTTTGTCAAATGTCTTCTATCACATAGACGACTATGTATCACAATAAAACCGAATAGGGAAGAATTTATTACATTTTAAAATAGACTTCTAGCGTCAGGATACAGCGTTCACTATTATATCTTTATTGCTGTCGTCCTGATTCTTTGGTGAATACTTTCTCGACTTTTTGCTGCGTACAAGGCAAGTCGCAAAGTAACCTTTTCCGTTTATTTAACAAACAACGGAGGACAATTATTACAAAAGTGAAGTGATAATTTGCAGGCAATTGCAGTACTGAATTACAAATTTGGAGTTCTGCAGTGCGTGTCAAGGTGTACGTTTTAGATTTTCATATTATTATTTCTGTTGGACATAATATGATATTCAACTAAGATTGATGGTGTTTTAAATTTTCTATCGAACTATGGAAATGGTCACGCAAAATAACATGTCATTGTTATAAGGAATCAATCATAATAACGATAAATCTCTATTATGAAAACCTATTGTACATATTTTGTTAATAAAATATGTAATGATTCCAAATATAAACGACAAGCAATCAAAGAAAAAAAATTGTCTCTCAAGAATCTTTTCAAAGTTATAAATGTTCTATGTTCCTTTATTTCTTTATAAATCGGTCCTTTGTCAATTAACTGTGCTTAAAATCATTTTTTATTTATGCACCTATTTTAGTCATTCCATAATAAGCAGTTCCACTGAAATCGAGGATATTTATTGATTTTCATGGTAATCAAAGCATACCTAATGTTGACCTGCATTTGATAAAGAGGTCCTTCTTGCATTGTTTCTGCCTGTTTATGTATTTACAGCAAATATATTTTTCGAAACAACGATTTTAAAGGAAGTACATTTTTTACTTCTAATAATGATATATATTATATAAAGTCGAAATGGCATTCTCGACGTTAAATGTCTTTTTACTTATCTTCCATTTTCTGTTCTTACTTTTATATTGATGTTTCGTGACGTTTGCTCTGTAAAAAAGCATAATGAATATACCTAGCAAGATTAAAATAAAAGAAAATTAAATTTTCAAATAAAACGATATACGAGTATGTTTTCTGTTGCTTCAAAAGAAATCTACCATCAATAACGTCGATCTTTGTTATGTTAATTTTTAATTACCACTTGATTATTTTCGTTTAACAGTAAAATCCTAAACTTTCATATACTTTGTCCATTTTCTTTCACCACCTACCGTTTCAATTTTATTATTTCATAAAACCGAACTAGCGAAGAAAAAAAAAAGGTTCCACACAAATTTTAACACTTGACTGGTGTTTAAAGCACATCTCTCTCTCTCTCGTCTGCCACTAATGGAAAATTAACCAAAAATAGCGAGATAATCATGACATAATTAAGAATAAGTGTTTCAAGATTAAAGTGAACTTTTTTCCCCGCTAAATAACTAAAGGATCATTAATTTTACATTTACTTTATTTCAAGTGCAATAAACTAGCACATAACCGGAATTGAAGTTAACAAAACAATGATGAAAACGAAACAGCTTAATTAAGAATAGCGGTTCAAAGTTTTGGGTTAATAAAAGTCGAACAAAGTTATTGCGAAATCAATTTTTTATGTTGATATTTTTGTGGCGATCGTTCAACGAAAATAGGGTTGGTTTTAGAAAATGATTACTCAAAGTAAAGAAGTATTGAAATAGCTATGTTATCACACATTGTGTATTGTTTGAGATAATCACAAGATTTTTTTAAGTAAAGAGTAACTCTGACATTTTTTATGGTCGATTTGTCACTCAGATTTCTCTCTAAATCAGTTCACGTAACAGCTACTTCTACATACACACGTTCTAGAAACAGTAGGAGCTATGAACCGCTATCATCGTAGTTGGCGAAAAAATTATGCGAAACATTTCCCTTGACGCTACTTTTTCAGGTTGAAAAATTTTGCATCACGTCAGAAACTACGATACTCTACTAGCTGACAAAAACTGTTCTGCACTGTATAATTAGCAAATAGCAAAGTTGTTCCAGCGACAGGAATTATTATTTATGGATGTATTAACCTTTACTGTTACATGTAGTGAAAATAGCAAGTTCAAGTTTTGCAAGGATCCACCCGGTATTTTTTTTTGTATAATTTTCTACGATTTGCATATATAGAATACCATCATGAAAACATATTGCAATTAGTTTGCAACTGGAGTCTGATTACAATTAAAAATGCATAGAAAAAAAACGGTACACAAAGCAATTTGTATTTGAAACAAAATTATACACTAGTATGGCTGCGTTGCACAAATGGTGGATGCGCCGGGCGAATCATGGTATAATATAAATTCATCAAAAAATTAACATAGCAATAGTGACTTTTTAACGTTGATTGGATTGTTTATTGAGTGCATAATAACTGCATCTGTCTTCATTATTAATGACAGTTATCACTGAACAAAATGAAAATTGCATAAAATTGATGCAGAACTATAATATATGTGACAATAAAGTTCCATTACATCAGATAACTTAGTGTGATTAAAATTGAGAAAAGACATCAATTTCAATATAAAATAACTTTCATTATCCTGTTTTATTTGAAACTGAAGATCATTTGTTTCAAAAATTTTACTTAAAAACAATTTCTTCTAAATTTGTCTTACATTCTCTTGGACAGGTTTCACTAAACAATATTTTAGAGTTTCCAGAAATGATATTACATACATAATCTAAGTTTGTCATTAATTCAGGTTTCCGTCCTATTCGTTTCGAACTATCGAAACTGCTGTAATATTTTATAGAAAATCCTAATCGTTTCTATTGCTAAGTATAGATATTCAATTTCTGGTAATAGAGCTATAGTAAAAGTAATCTCTATGAATATATTTTCCAGAAAAAGGAAGACTTTATTGGAAATTTATTTTGATTTTTGACCATAAAATTCTTTTAATTTTTCCATCTAATACATTATTTATAAAATCGAATATAACGATATTTCAAACGTGAAATAATGCTAGAAAAGCGAAAGAAAATTCATATTCTATTTAACTATACATATCACAGAGACATAAACAAAACAACTTGATATAAACGTGACAATCTGATAGACTTTCATGATGAATGCTTGACTTATGACTGTGATATGTCGTATAATTTTAAACGTTGTCCTACTCTCGCCACTTCAGGTATAGAAATAGCTTTTAGGTCGGTATATGGATGAAGGTCTCGGAACACTATACTTTGTCATTTTATTATCTCGGAAGGTACTCCAGGAACTTCAACAATGCCGGAAACGTTACTAACTGAACAAGTTAATGGAAGCGAATGTCATGTCTTCGATACATTATAAGATTTCTTGGAAGTCTTTTCGGAAACGTATATATATTTGAATACATCTTTATTACATAGTTGACGGAATTCAAATACAACAAAATAATATTCATAGAAATATTGTATTGCATTCGTATTATAAATACAAATATGTTCATAGAAATAACTGAATATAACGCCTAATTAAATAACTCTAAACTTCTTTTGAATCATTTAACCCAACAATAAAGTACAAGAGTTTAGAATGATTTAAAATTCAATTTTAAATCTTTATGATATCAATTTTCCTTAGTTGAACATTCAATATTTAACTTCAGTCGTAATATTAAGCCGCTAACATTTGTATTTCTTTAAAATTCCAACCACAAAGCTCGAGCATAACTTTCCCATTTCACAAAGAAGAAACATTCTTACTTTTTTTTTGATTATTCAAAAGGAATAATGATAACTTCAGTGTCACTGTCGTCTTTAATCCCTGTTCCTGGTTTACTTTTTCTGCATATTTCACGAAAACTTTCATAAAGTTTTATTAAAAGTGTAGCTTTTAGAATATACTTTCATGAAGACCTACCTTGAATTTACATCGAATACTTTTAAAATAATGTAAATGTCGTGGAGACAATTTCACTAAAGTTTACGAAAACAAATATCGCACGTATACCGGCTACGTTACGATATCGCGTCCTTTTATTAACAGAGTCGTCATATAACGACGAGCACCGGCAAACTGATGTAGGGGCGTCGCGACGTTCCTGATTGTGGTCGGAACCCGTCTATATCCCTGTAGCTCGCGCACGCCCACCCACCAAAACACCCTTTCCTAACACACAAATACAACACATACATTACGACAAATTTTTAATCAACGTTAAAAATTTAATCCATGTTACAATTGTACGTATATATATATATACGTGTATGTATGATAATTTCAACAGGGAAAGTGTCACCATTGACTTGGCAAACCCAGTTGGCCGGCTAAATGATGGATTGACCCTGTAAATTGCGTATTTGCGTTGCAAATTTATAAACTTGGGTAATTCATAAAGAGACCAAGTCAAACCTTTTATTGAATATTTATAAGTTTAATAATAAATTTCGAGAGTTTATTTGTGGAGCAGAGAAAGATTGAAATTTAATTTAACGGCTATTTCATGGGGAAAGATTACAAACCGAAATTCCAAATTTTATTCTTTTCCACTGACCGATATTAACCCTTAATATGCTGAATTTGTCTTCTTGTGAAATAACCATGATTTATTTTGCTAATTATAAAATAAAAATAGTAATGAAAGGGGCATGATTTTAATTGTAATTCGGCTAAAAACCGCCCTTAAATTATTCAAGAAAATTAATGATTAATCAGCTTAAAATATCCTATAGATATGAATCATATTTCTTGTCGGCGTTGAATTGGTTAAGAAAATCCAAGAAAGTTCACCCATCAAGCTTTGAAATTTTACGTCCGATGACTATAGGGATAAAAGTTGTAAAATGATTATGCCTTCCAAATTATTACGCTTTTCAGTCCTTGATAAATTTGGTGACCTCCAAATCACGTTTGTTGAATGAAAGCCGGAAGAGTTTCACCAAGTTTGTTCAATATTCTGTAAGTTAAAAAGGTCGAAGGGAATCGAAGCTCGTCTATCTACTATACACACACACTTTTCTATAACGATCAGAAAGAAAAGGGGAAAATTCTCCTGTTTTCTTTTTCTTTTATATTTCTATATTATATTGAACAATTTTTAATATGTATTTTTATGAAAAGGCTTATAATAAATTCCTGAATCATTAATAGAATCGTTTCGATAAAAATCTGTATTTTTTGAAATAAAAGTATACCGTTTGTCGACAAAAAAAAAACCACTAACAAAATACGAAAGCATTTCCTTTAGGCTCTCTTTTTGATAAAAATCTCTTATCCGTTCCAATTCAGTATTCCCTATAGAAATGTCGAACACGCAACAATTTCATTCCTTTGAGAGTTCACGCCAAAAATTGATTTACTCGATGAAAGTGTCTTCAAAGCCAAAATGAATCGAAGTTGAGGACATGGAGCCTTTTCCAGTTATACGAGAAACAACAAAAAATATATAAATTATTCGAGCTCAATTGATTCATGCAACATTCAACGATAAACTAGAAAAACTGATAAAAATTTCTGCATATTTTTGATTGTCCCAGAGATTGCTTTCAATTTTGTAACCTATCGGGGAATTTTATTATTAAATGCAATATTAATACTAGACGTAAAATTAAGATTTAACTTCATTATTTACGTTATCTTGATGTTTTTTAAAAAGCTAATGCAACCTCTTGAGGAATAACAGCAATAACTGAACGCCAACGACCAAAAAATCCCAACGGTATAATAAATTTATCTTTATATACGTATTTGTGAAGTGAAAAATGCTTTCTAGTCCCCTGGAGACCAAGAAATACATTTTATAACCATTTAGGATATGTCAATTTTATTTGCTAGCCAATTTGAACACACTCACCCCCATGAACAACAATATTTATGAGTGCAAGGTGCATAAGATTGCCAACAATATTTTATTCAACACGTTGTTTATTTTACTATATTTTCGTGAAATTCCAGAAAAACTAATAATAATAATATTTATTACGTACAATAAATACGAAAGTTTTATTGAGGCTTGACCAACTGGACTAAATCCAAGAATTTCACACAATAGCGTACGTAAAAGTTAAATGAAATGCTAATTTCGTCGGGTAAAACATGTTGATTTTCTGGCAACATTTTAAAATGTTATTACGTACTATAATCTTAATTTCCCATTAATTCAGAATCTATTTAATCGTTAAACACCGGATTAAATCAAGAAAATTAAATATTCATTCGTTTAGACTATGCTCTGATTTGAAACTTCGCATTGTTCTATAAACGATTCTATTTTAATAAATTCAAGATTAAATTCCATATCTAGATAATGAAATTTCTATACTCGTATATTATTCTTTTCTGTCGAAAATGAAATTTTAAAGAGCAGAAATTTATAACAATTTTAAACAAAAGTTCCCCTCTTTTAGTCGCATTAATTAAACGAAACATTATACACATAAAATCTCTCAAAAAATACTTATTTTATTAAAAAATATGAATTTTTTAAAACATGCTTCTACGTATATCAGACAGAAAAAGAATGTTCTGACAAATAAACGGTATAAGATGCAGAGAACTCACCTATTTTATTCCCTTTCGTGGGAATTCACCAATTCACCGTATCCTCTTTTCCTACCTTTATCCGGATGATTGTCGTAAGTATTTTCCAACAATAATTACTTTGTAATCCGTATATTTCCATGTCATTTTAGACCCATAGGGCGTTTAGGTTGTTCACAATTCTCAGATTATACTAAACTGACGAAATTAAAAATGTTTTGCCGATCTAATTTAAAAATCATATTCTCTCAAATAAAAATACAACATTTCAAGTAATATCGTGATATTTTTATGAAATCAAATCATTTTAATTGCCCAACCAACTACGTTTTAAACATATTTTTCTTATAATTTTTCATTACATCAATATATTAAATATAGTATAAGTACATTAAACTTTCAAAATTTCTATTCAGATTTTAATGGATTTCCACCATTAAGCTATCGTTGGAAATGGCAATTCTTTTTGTACAAAGTTTTCATCGTTGGAAAGTTCACTTGAATATATTCGTATAAAAGGTCTTTTTTAACATCTACAAGTCCTATAAGTAGCTAGTTGAAATCGCGTCTGGGTCAACCTTTAAAATGAACAATACCAACTATTGTTTATCAGTTATCAGTTAAATTAAAGTAAAACAACACAAAGTGGACACTCTCCCCTTCCCCACAACAAAAAAATCAAACAAATGATATATTGCTATGTCCTGTGTGTATATATTTGTATGATACATTCCGAATATATGTATGTATATATAAAAATATATACATACATATATCAAAGTACTGTCAAGATTTAACGAGAAACTTTAAAAAATGAATACAAATCATATAGTGTGTGTGTAGGATAGAAAAGTATAGAACTGTAGAATATAAGATATGTTAATAACCATAGAGATTTGCACCATGGAAATATGTCAAAAGGGCAAATTCCCCGCTTTTTGTTACACCAGTGAATCCCAAATGGTGGTTGACAAACCCCAGAAACTCGTAAGTCTCTTATTGGGGTTCGTGAAAAAAAGTGCCGAAAATATGATTATTAAAGAGGTTCGCAAGACAGAAAAGGTTGCAAAGCACTGATTATACATGAATTCAGTACGACAAAGATGCTTTAGATCTAAGCAGGTCAAAGTATTCTTTTAGAAAGGACTTAATACTTATTTATTTAATCATTTAGCATTAAAATGACTGCTTTAAAACACTAGAGTAAATTAAAAAACTTTGTTTCCTCATTATGAAAGAATTATAAAGTTTAACAAATAAAGTCGTAGTGGTTAGAATTTAATTTTTTTTTCTCATGTTGCTCTCGGTTTTTATTCCAATAGTCTGTAAAACTTCTAGAGGGTCTTTTATTTTAAGAAAGTTTCTATCGAAGACTAAGTTTATGAAATGTATAGAAGCATTTATAAATGAAAAATAGAAAACGGACTGCAATGTATTGTTGAAAAATATATATCTGTAGTACGCACGCTAAAGTGAACGATAAGGCTAAATTCGATTAAAACAAGAAAGAAAATTACGCAAATCACTTGTTTTACGTTGTGCACAGTGCACTTCGGCACTTTATCCGATACTTGCCTGTCTAGTCTTCTATATATTTTTAGAAAATTGGTACAAGTTGCATGTCTGCAATTTTTACTAATAATTTTGGTGTTTTTTTTGTCCATATTTCTATGTTGAAGTCTGGATTCCTAAAGTCTGAGTAATCGGAAAAAACTATTTTGTGTTCTGGTTACCTGTCAAGATATTTTGTCAAAGATTTGTAATCTGCTTTACTATAGTTTGTGGTGGTATTGTTGGAAAGAACTGAGAGATAAAGAAAATATCGCAAAAATAACAAAAAAAAAACAACAACAACAAGATGAGCTTTGTAAACTATCGACACTGAAAGTTTCGCTTTTGTAATAAAACAGTGAGTTTTTAGAAGTTTCTGTTTCGTTAAGAAAAACTAAATGCTTTTATAAAGGTGCTGTTTTTCTTTTTGTTTAGCAGATTTTACGGTAAACTACCACATACAAAAACAACTCTTACCAACCTGACTGTTGAAATCTCTTATCAATTTACCGTTCAGTTGGTCTGACTTTACCCCCTTCTACCTCGTATCAATAAATCAATGTTTTTTTCTTCTCTAGTTCAGCTGTTCCACATATAATCAAGCTGAAGAAAGGTCACCAAATTTAGACTGAAATTCATTCCTATGCCTATATATATAATATTCAAGCAAAAACCCTAAAGATTGCCCCAATAAAATTCCTGCCGCTCTAAAACAATATTCGTTGATCACGTTCAATGAAAGGGAGCAAATGGGAAAAAACCAGATTAGTTTTTCCACTCCTTTCTCTAGGATCTATCTGTTACTGTACTAGATTCATGAAAATGTTGGTAAACTGATCACGTTGAGGTTCAGTGTTGGCCAAACCTACCGCATTACTATCCAGCAAAATCCTCGTCGAAATGGCGAAAAAAGTTTACAAAAAAAAAGAAAGAAAAAAATCCCAGTTTGAATTGAAAAATTTTACAATCCTCAAGAGATATTGTTGAAATTTTACAGTTTATGTATATAGCAGGTATATCTATAGGAGTATAATCTTTGTTATTATTAAACTCTGCATATAGGTATAACTAGAATTAGAGTATTAATTATTAATTTCCCTATTAAAATAATTACAGTTTGTAAAGAGGATTATGAATACAACACGAATAAAACAGTGTTCGTTTATGCTTCAACACCAACAAAAACTGATTCGGTTTATTTAAAAGCGTCAATTTACATAGCAAGCTATAGAATACAAAATGATTTACAGTAGAGCTCAGCTACAGCGATCACGATTGTGGCGAAATCATAGCTAAAACGTATGTTTTTCAATTATTTAATGCACGAAACACCTTTCTAATACAAAATAGCCCAGCGAAAAGTGTTAATAGCCGGGTAAAGTTGGTGCCTTGTAGTAGTTATGGTGAAGCACCCTGTAAATTGAACTCCACTTTGACACAGTTTAACGAATCTTGATCTCCTAGTTCGGATGAATTGATTAAACTCTTAGGTAAGTGTCATGAGAAATACGCGTGTATGATAATCATCAACTAATTTTTGTTAGAAATACAATATACCTGTTACCCGTTTTCTTTTAAACATCACTGATATAACAAATAACTGTTATTACGAACAAATTTGTAGGCTTCCATGGAATTCGTTATAACCGAGTTACACTGTATATTACTCCTGTTATAGAATTGGTTTCTGTTAACTTTTATAAAAAATTTTCTCTACTACTTGGCACTAGAAAGCGATTTTTCCGTTTAGTGTTTAAAAAAACGTTTTCAATTAGGTAGAAAGGAAAAGCGGTTAACAAAGGCTAAAGAGTTGGATATAATTTACGGAACAAACTAATTAATAGAATTTTTTTAATTATAAATGGAGCACTCTGTAGATTTTATTTTAATGTAATCGCACAAATTCAACAACAATTCAGTACAATTAATAAAACGGTATTGATTCGGACTATTAGCTCGAGAATAATTACAGAACAATAACTTGGTGTATATTTCGTACGTTTTTAAAAAATTACGGTTCCAGATGTTGTTGAGCATAATATTTTATCAATGCTATGCCTTGTTAGTCAATTAAAAATACATTTTTGCTCGTTCCATATATGTTTATGACAATTTTTGGGTAATTGTGGAGCTGTGAAATATTTCCCTCGAATATTACAGGTATATTTAGGGTGCTAATAGAATTTTTACCGAAAATACTCAGGTAAGAATTTCAAAGAATTCCGATAACAGTCGTTTAAAGTAAAATTCTATTTTGCAAGTGCGTGGGGGTTGGTCTTCAAGTACATATAAAAAGGGTGACGAATTTTTCAACGGACTTATTTCAGTTAGATGTGATTTTCAGTAAACACTATTCAAAGATTGCCAGGTAAGTTTTCAATTTATATTTTAAAATATGCTTCTTTATTGGAAATTTAGTTTATTAGTTAGTTACATAGTAAGTTAAATTAATATATATTATAAGTATGAGATTTTTGCTGAAAACTGTGTTTGAAATTAATTAAAACTTTTCATTACTTAAATACACGTTTATAATGGAAATTAATTTCTTTCCAGTTATGGAACTACTATTAGTTTCTATTTCGATCCTTTTGGTGGTCGTTGATATCTCATCGGCGATACCGACGACACCTTCATCGACAGCAGCCCCTCAGCCAGCCTATCAACCGCATGAAGCCGCCGCTTCCAATTATGTACCCCATGCAACATATCCCTACGCAGATGGTTATGGTCCAATTTCACCCTATGAAGGCTACATCTATCCAGCACCTAATTATCCGGTACAATCTTCTAATTATATGTCATCACTAATACCAGCTGCTCAGGTAAAATCTATCTCCTTACAAAACAACATCATTACGTGCCACCACCCTCTAAAATCCAATTAATTCACTTCAAATGGATTAATCATCTACTCCAAATCTAATTCATGTCAAATTAACACGAATTTATCAAGACAAATGGCAATAGCAATATTCTTATTAGAAATCATGCCAACATCGTCAGAGTTTACAACAATAACGACAAATAGAAAAAGAAAAGAAAACGAGTAATCGAGTGGATGAAAATTGGTGGAATGTTTGAATAAATTGACGATTTCAGGCTACACTTCTTTCATATTTTTTTTGTGTCTCTTATTCCTTCATTCGACTGCTCTCTTTTGTTACTTTCAATTCGTCCGCATAATTCAAATAACTCTCGATCCCCAAGACTACTATTAAGATGATTAAAAATGTTGTTCTATAGGGAGCCTTCCAATTGGCATTGAGAGTATTCGCAAAGGTTGGTCTGTTTTTGTTTGGTGGTATTGCACTACTTATTGTCGGTGGATTGTTCACAACAGCTGTTTGTTCAATATCACCGATTTGTACGATCACATTTAATGGACTTGGTGGTATTGATAAGGAAACGGTACGATCATTGATGACACCGGAGAAAATTTCAACAGCTGCAGCTATTGTCCAAGATGCTATTGGAAAATATCAACGTTTCCAAAAAAGTAATTAGAAACTAATCAAGATTAGCAATTTATGTGAGAAAATCTTCAGAAGTCTAGTAACTTGTAAATAGAGAACAAAAATTATAACGATTTTATAATGCATCTTGTGAAAATTTATAAAAATTTGTAAATAAATATTGAACACGCAATTCAAGGGAACTTTGAAAGGTTTCTTTATTACTAGAGTAATAATAAATAAATAGCAGAATTATATAGCGCATATAAATTTACATTTTAACAATCCTTCTTTTCTCAATTCCTTTTCTTGTAAATTTAAGAGTGTAGTATTTTTCTATGATAAGGCATTCTAAATTGCTTTATCAAATCCTGTATTCTCTTGCAAGAAATTTATTCTTTATTCTGCATACTCTTAACCAGGGGCGGATCTATAATGAAGCTTATGATTCATAAGTTATGAAGCAGAAGCTTTAGGGCCCCGGTCTCGGGGCCCCCCAGCGCTTAGTTATAATAAAGTAGAATTGAGAAATAATAAGCGAAAACATTTTTGGCAAGAGTGAATCAGGGATGCTGACGATGTATCAGTAATATTGGCAGAACAATGGTTTCAAAAAGAATAAACAAATTGATCGAGTTGATTAAGTTTCAGGACCCCCCAAAGCTTAAGCTTGGTAATACAGGGCCCCCGAATGCCGCCACTGCTCTTAATTGTTTTTATTTCATTTGTCGTTTACGATATTCTTTAGCAACTCAACGGCTCTTGACCTTTCTGCTGTTGCTCGGTTTCTGATACTGAGTTTCCAAAGTTATTTTGTCTTCCTTGTCCATCGTATTCATTAAAATTACAGAACATAGTATCTGTTTGCACCGATCTCTCAACAAATCCATGCTTCTATACGATCTGCCGCTATTATTACAACACAATAATTGTCAATTACTGATATGATCAACATTTCCAAATAGATTTTGTAACGTGAACACGATCACTCTGATGGCTATTATTATCGTCTGATTTTCCTCCCGTTGGAAAACCATTGGTTTAGATACAATGCGCCAGTCGATCTTTTCAAATAGCAACCGTTGTTTAATGAATAATGGCCACATTATCGATGACAATACACCAACTTTTAAAATGTTAATTTCGCTTGTTCGAAATTAACGATCTCTGACCTCTTTTCCATATTTCGTTTCTTCTATTATATTATCGTTCTCCCTTCCTGTCATCTATTCTGTTTCTCTTTCTGGATGGTACTTTTTTTTGAATGGTAATTGTAGTAATAATGGTTTTAATATTACCATGTCCATACACATACATACATAAAAAGGACATTCTTTTGCTGTACACACAAAAATCACATAATTCCAGTTCTGTACGCTATAAGCCATGATGATTCCAACAAATGAAATACGTGTTTAGTATTAAAAGACACAGGACAATATAGGAGGGTTGAATTTAATGTAGCATGCTCTTTTACATTTTAACTGGAACGTAACAGTTCTCTTTCATTATTTTTCAGTAAATTCATTTTATCTTAACCATTTGAATCATTTAACTTTCATTATTATTACACCTGCAGACAGGATGGATGATAAAATAACAAAGCATACAGACTGTACTTATTTATTACAGACAACAAGTATAGCTATTATTATTGCATTTATATTCAGGTTCAATTGAAAATACATATAGTTTTTTTTATAAAATTGCTAATATGTCAACTATCGTAAAAATAATAATATGATGACTGCATGATTCAATTTATTCCGTATAAGAGCAGGGCCGGCTCGAAGCATTAAGTGTAGGAGGCAGTTGCATACGAACGCTTGAAGTCAGAAGCACCAAGTCTATTACAGTAAAAGTCGGTTATAACGACATCTCACTCACATGACTCGAAAACCTCAATATAATAACACTAGGATATAACGTCACTACTTTCTATGAGTGTCGCTATAAACGAGTCAAAACAGGCCCCAAAAAATCGTCGTAAGAGACTCTTGTGACTGTCTCAGCGTGTGTTTATGGGCGCAGATATACCTAGAACCGGCCCTGTATGAAAGTTTTATTATATTCCATAAATTTCTTTTCATAGTGTCTTCAAATACAAATACCGATAAACTGACAAACATATACAAAGTTATCTTTCAATGTTAGGATATTTCCAAATGAAGAACAAAAAAAAGATCACTTACATGTATACGTCCCAGTACATACTGGCAACTATGATCATAATTCCGTTTTTAAGACAAAAATTTATTATTACAACAGACAATACATATAAAATATGCACGATGTTTGATCCATTTTATACTGCAGCAAGCATAGAATTTTTCTTCGTACACATAGACAATATTATTTGATGCCATGTAAAACGGAAATTGCAAAGTATGCAAATATTTATAATCGAAAAAAAATATATGACAGAAACGGAATGATTCATATTCGAAAAAATCTCAATAGAAACCTACAAAGTTCCAATGATTGATATGACTATTTATTAGAACTTCAATACTTTTTTCTTTTTTCCAAACGATTGCCAAATATCTATCAGTTCTGATGAGAATTGGGAACCTTTTGTTTGATAAATAAGTCAGTCTTTATTTTATCAACAAGCTTCTTTACGTGACGCAGTTTTACAGGTGAAACCAACACTCGGTGGGATTCTGTAACCAAGTCCTCGTCAAGTCTTCGCGGGCAGTCTTCTCCCCACCCATTTCCCGTTGAAAAACAATACCAAAATTCCTGGTTGACGTTCAGTATCGACAGTTAGCAAACGAAGATGATGATGATGATGATGATTGTGGCTTTGTTACAAAATCCCACCGGGTGTCAGATTTGTTATCAGTGGCTTAACTACGGACATGTGAACTCTGGTGCAGCAACAAACACTTGCCCGTAATATTGTATAAATAAGTTTATTTCTCTTAACTGATTCAAATGTGCTTAGAACTCGGTTATTCCTTACAGTGGTCCCTCAGATAAATTGCTACTAGTGTCTAGGTTCTTTGGATGTCGTTATAACCAAGTTCTACTGTAGTTGCTAAAGGTAAGTGTAACTTATGTAGTGTCTTGAGTTCATTATATTGCAAATATTAAAATAATCTTGAGAGATATCATTTGAATTTTACTTCCTTTGAAAGTTAATAATAACCGAAATTGTAGCATAAATTCCTCTTGCAATCTGAAAAATATTATCGGTTAATTTATTTAAAAAGACATTTATTGATTATAAAATTTAACTGCTAATCCAAGTGCATAATTAATAGAATAATTTTCAGAAAATCTTATTGAAATTTTCTTTCGTGTACCAATCAATGCAGTTAAATAGATTCTACGATTTTCACAATTCATATCATACCAGTCAAGTTGATCCAACAATAAATTCACATTATCAGTCTACGAAGAATTGATGTTAAAATTTTCAAAAAATCCATGGAATTATACGCTGTTCTCATGGTAGATTCCGAAGTGTGGCTTGTACGGCTTTGAAAGATTCTGAATTCTGATTGGCTAAATTCATACAAGTCACACTTTACCATCAGAACACAGCTTTACTACATTAACTTACTATCGTTTCTATTGATTGTCCTGCCATTATAAATGCTGAACCTATTGTAAGCACACCTATGCATAAAACAATGAATTGGACAAAATTTAATAAATCTAATCCCTTAATAATTTCCGTACTAGAAGAACTTAAAATTACAGAAATTACGAGTACAGCAGCGCTTGCAGCTGTCAGTAATCCACATAATGAAAACCAAATAATTAAATTAGAGATTTCATTAATTTTTTTATGACCACTTCTGTAATTATTGCATACAAATTAAAAAAAAGAATTTTAAAGAAATATTTGATTTACATCAACAATTCTTGGTGCCTTTTAATGCACCAAACCATTCGACATTTCACTTCATCTTGATATAAGAAATTATCAACTGGATGTCTGGTCTTAAGTAAATACTTTTTTGGACATACCATGATTTGCTTTGTGTAATCATATAACATTATTATTTGGTATTTTATGTGTTGTGAATAATAAATAAGTTGATAACAATGTGCTGGATATAAGGTAAATATTGAAGAATAACAATTTATTTTATAAATCACTGCAAGTACTTTTGAATATTTTGGAAAATGATCATTAATGAATTTTATTGCCAAAAGTATTTCATAATCATTTTCATTATTCATATAGAAAATACAAGCGAGAATAATAAGTATCAATGTACTGACAATTGTAAAAACTTCAACAATTTTCATTTCTTTTTTAATTTTCATTTCTGTTTCTTTTGTTGCACTATCAGTGGACCATAGATAAAGATCATTAGACAAATTTTCGATCATTCTTGGTTTAATCAACAATATTATAATTGCTAACATTCCCTGAAAGATTAATTTTATAGTGAGTGATAAGAATTTTACATATTTTTATGAAATGTAAGCCATGCCACTCCCAAACGCACAGGGCTTACAATTAGTATGCATTTTTATCACTTTTTTTGCATTTCGACCTATTTGAATTGTAAACCCCAGATTCGGCGTCCCCATTTGTCCCGACTGAAAACAGGCGCTAAAGCTCTGGTGGCGGCGACTTGGACTATTATATGGGGGCACTTTTGTTCTTAGAAGAAGGTGCCGCCGAATCGGGAGATGACTGCATTTTCTGGCGAGTGGGTCGTGGGATTTTCATCAGATATGTTCGTTAAGTAAAATATTTTTAATTTGATCTTGTTGCATCATATTACGTTTTTCGGCTGACCTGATCACAGACCACCAGGTTATTTAATTGTAAGATGCTTAAAACATCGATACACGGAATTCATACAGGGCCGCACCTGCTTACTTTGGCCCCGGCGGAAAGTTATACCAAAATAAGATGATAAGATGATTGTTGGCTCTCCCTGGGGAAGCCTCCCCATATCCCCCTGTCCAGTCCGGCCCTGAATTTATGAATTTGACAAAAAAAATACACAACTTATAAAGTTCATTGTTATTGTGAAGATTTTGCCACAATTTATATAAACTTACCCTAACCACTAAAAACTGATACAACAAGACTATTACTTGCGCAAATATCCTCATCTTTTTTTACCTGGATTAAGCGTTGCATAATTGTGGCAAAATCCCCTTAATGGTTTCCAATATAGGATTACAAATTGATAATAACATCCAAAACGAATTTGTTTCGAGTGACAAAAAACCACCACAATTAAATTTTCAGCATGTTACTACATATACTTACGTAAAGCGATACACAAAATATCGGCCCATATTGAATAAATTGTTTTAAATTTAATTTATAAAGAAATAAATACGTTTGAATTGTTTGAGATAAACCATGTATTGATAATTGTGAAAAGAATAAATATCTTATAAAACGAAACTGATACATTCCTGATGCAAGAAATTTAATTATTTTTAAACCTTCATCTTTCATTTCTCTTTTGGATGTAAATTCCATTTCACTAAAGCAAGATAACTATGTAACTACATAAGTAGAGATCTGACAGCATGTAACTGACTTATAAAACTAAAGAAATTTGGTTATAGAAATACATGATCTACTTCTCCAAAGAAAAAAACGTTTGACAGCTAATGACCTCAATACTCAATAATGAAATTTACATACACTGTTCTATCATGTAGACGTTATATTTGAGTGTAAGTACACGTATGTGACATTTTCTTTAATTACAAGCTATCTGTTTGTCACGACTTAGTAATTATGTTTCGTTTTCTTGGTATATTTTCATTACTACAGTGGTCATAGTAACTATTATTGATAAACATTTACTTTAATGTACAAATCTAAACCAGTTAATCGATTTTAGGCTACGTTAGACGAGCATTAGGTACTCCTAATATTAGGGTGTCTAAATCCCTTGGAATCAGGAATTAAAAGGTTACAAATTTTTTTCGGGAAACTCTCGGAAAGAAACTGTAAAACGTAAAACGTGTATCTATTAAATAATAACATGATTTCTAAAGTGTGATAACCAAGTAAATTAACTTTTATAACTGCTAGTTTTCTAAGCTAAGAAAATATGATAAAAATTTATCAGAAAAAAAATAACGTTGCACGATTATCATGGCCCCAAAATTCGTCAGACCCCCACGAACAGTGCGATTGAAATTATTCAATTTTAAACCAGTCCGCGAAATTATTTTGTAGTTTTTCCATAAAATATACTGCATTTGATGTAAAAAATTGTAATAAAGAATAAATCATTCTTTACTGTAGAGTTTTTGAAACTCTTTTTTTTTTATTAGGTATGTACATCCTTTTTGTGTACCTACGTAAAGTTAAAGCTTAAAAGCTCTCACAAATATCGTGCTGCCATCTTTTGCCTTAGGTTTCGTGCTACATTTGCGTGGAATATCGTTTTAAAGGATTACTGTTTAAAGAGTACCAAAAAAGAAAAGAAAAAAAAATTGTTTTCATTTATATAACTTTCTAACTGATGGATAATTATTTTTAACATTTTAAAACTGGCCCTTTTATTTTGTGTAAAGCTAAAGATGAAGATACACGAAGAGATTTAAAACGAACGTCAATTAGATAAATGATATTCGGCGAGATTCAAAATAAAGTCATCGTTAACGGCGACTATTCTGACAGTTAGACGGTATTCTGTTAGCAAATCTTCGTCGACGCTCTTCTCTCCGCTCATCTACAGTTGAAAACTCGGCAAATAGTAGACAAACATACCACCTACAGAGTGAAGGATAGAGGTGAAAATTTGTAACAGAAATTTGATTTAAACGTCCCAGCTAGAACTTAGTTATTCAGATGAATTCAAGCACAACTCCATATCTTTATCTTTATCTTTATCTTCTTCTGGCTCTTTATGGATTATGGATGTCGATGAAGAAATTTCAATTCAAGCGTCCTCACTCTTTAAAGATTTGCTTGCTCCGCCCAGCAAGCTTAGCGGGACATTTAAATCATATATCTGTCCTTGTTCCTATCGGAAGTTTATATTCCTGTCCTTTACTATGTGGACTTATCTACTATTGGCCGAGTTTGTCAGCTGTAAATGGGTGGCGAGGAGATGGAGATGAAGATAAAAATGTGGATTTTGTTTGAATTGATTTTAATTGCCAAGCGACTCCTTAAAGATAAAGATAAAGATATAGACTTGAGCTTGAATCCGACTGATATACAGTTATCTTTCAATGTTTGGGTATTTCCCATTGAAGAACAAAAAAAGATCACTTACATGATGTATACGTCTCACTACATACGGGCAACTATCATCATAATTCCGTTTTAAGACAAACATTTATTATTACAACAGACAATACATATAAGCTATGCACGATGTTTGATCCATTTTATACTGCAGCAAGCATAGAATTTTTTTAGACAATATTTGATGCCATGTAAAACGGAAATTGCAAAGTATGCAAATATTTATAAGTAAAAATATATATGACAGAGACGGAACGTTTCATATTCAAAAAAAAAAACCCAATAGAAACCTACAAAGTTTCAATGGTTGATATGAATATTTATTAGAATTTCAATACTCTTTCCAAACGATTGCCAAATATCTATCTAACACTCGGCGGGATTCTATAACCAAGTCCTCGTCAAGTCTTCGCGGGTAGTCTTCTTCCCACCCATTTACCGTTGAAAATTTTCAACGGTAACTGGGTTTAAACAAACAAGTCAATCCGAGGTATTCCAAGGTCTAAAGAACGTCTCCGTCTTCTTCATCGTGGCAATGACTTGTTTGACGGTTCTTTTAAGCAAGTCTTCACCTTCGTCTTCTTCTTAGTCTTCTCCCCACTCATTTACAGTTGACAAACTCAGCGAATAGTAGATACGCATAGAGGATAGAGATAGAAATAAGGATAGATATATGCCGTTAAAGCATGGTTAAATATCCCCCTTAGAGTCTTGTTGGCAGAGCCAGCAAGTCCGTAAAGACGTCCATTAAAATTGCCAAGTCCGTACGGACGTCCACCATTGAAAAAGTCATCAAGGGAAGATGACACTGGAGATGACGAAGACGGAGACGGAGACGTTCTTTAAAATTTCTCATGTTCAATACCAAAATTCCTGGTTGACGTTCAGTATCGACAGTTAGCAAGCGAAGATGATGGTGATGGTGACTTTGTTACAAAATCCCACCGGCTTTCAAGTTTGTTATCAGTGGCATAACTACGGACATGTGAACTTTGGTGCAACAACAAACATTTGCTCGTAATATAAAGATTTACATTTTTAAACAATTACAATGAGGTACCCTCAATTTGTTCAAATGTGCTTGGAACTCGGTTATTCCGGACATTGATCACTCAGATATATTGCTACTAGATCCTTTGGATGTCGTTATAACCAAGCTCTACTGTAGTTGCTAAAAGTAAGTACCTATAGATTATGTAGTGTCCTGTGTTCATTATATTGCAAATATTAAAATAATCTTGAGAGATATCATTTGAATTTTACTTCCTTTGAAAGTTAATAATAACTGAAATTGTAGCATAAATCCCTCTTGCAATCTGAAAAATATTATCGGTTAATTTATTTAAAAAGACGTTTATTGATTATAAAACTCAACTGCTAATCCAAGTGCATAATTAATAGAATAATTTTCAGAAAATCTTATTTTAATTTTCTTTCGTGTACCAATCAACAGAGTTAAATAGATTCTACGATTCTCACAATTCATATCATACCAGTCAAGTTCTTGACGTAAATTCACATTATCAGTCTACGAAGAATATTAAAATTTTAAAAAAATCCATGGAATTATGCTATGTTCTCATGGTAGATTCCGAAACGTGGCCTCTACCGGTTTGAAAGATATTCTGAATTCTGACTGGCTAAATCTATACAAGCCACACTTCTGAGAATCTACCAACAGAACACAGCTTTACAACATTAACTTACTATCGTCTCTATCGATTGGCCTGCCATTGTAAATCCTGAACCTATTATAAGCACACCTATGCAAAAAACAATGAATTGGACAAAATTTAATAAATCTAATCCCTTAATAATTTCCGTACTAGAAGAACTTAAAATTACAGAAATCACGAGTACAGCAGCGCTTATGGCTGCCAGTAATCCACATAATGAAAAATAAATAATTAAATTAGAGATTTCATTAATTTTTTTATAACCACTCCTGCAATTATTGCATACAAATTAAAAAAAAGAATTTTAAAGAAATATTTGATTTACATCAACAATTCTTGGTGCCTTTTAATGCACCAAACCATTCGACATTTCACTTCATCTTGATATAAGAAATTATCAACTGGATGTCTGGTCTTAAGTAAATACTTTTTTGGACATACCATGATTTGCTTTGTGTAATCATATAACATTATTATTTGGTATTTTATGTGTTGTGTATAATAAATAACTTGATAACAATGTGCTGGATATATGGTAAATATTAAAGGATAACAATTCATTTTATAAATCACTGCAAGTACTTTTGAATATTTTGGAACATGATCATTAATGAATTTTATTGCCAAAAGTATTTCATAATCATTTTCATTATTCATATAGAAAATACAAGCGAGAATAATAAGAACCAATGTACTGAGAATTGTAAAAACTTCAACAATTTTCATTTCTTTTTTAATTTTCATTTCTGTTTCTTTTGTTGCACTATCAGTGGACCATAGATACAGATCATTAGACAAATTTTCAATCATTCTTGGTTTAATCAACAATATTATAATTGCTAATATTCCCTGAAAGATTTATTTTATAATCAGTGATAAGTATTATCGTATTTTCATTAAATGTAACCCATGCCACTTCCAATCACACAGGGCTTACAATTAGTGTGTATTTTTATCATTTTTTTTGCACTTCAACCTATTTGAAATGTGACCGCTACCAAAGACTAGTTTTTTTTGGCGAGTGAGTCGTGGGGTTTTTGATGAGATATGTTCGTTAAAGAAACCATTTTTACTTGAATCTTGTTGCACCCGTTTAGTTTAATCGAGTCACCTGATTGCAGACCACAAGTTATTTAATTGTAAGTTATCGTCAGTGTGGCAAAATCTCTTTAATATGTATTGTGATGCACGGACGGAGACAAAGAGAGTACAAAAGTACACAGGGAGAGAAAATACATCACAAAGAAACAGCACCACAGATTTGTTTCGAGTGACAAAAAACCACGCACAATTAAATTTTCAGTATGTTAATACATATACTTACGTAAAACGATACACAAAACATTGGCCCATATTGAATAAATTGTTTTAAATTTAATTTATAAAGAAATAAATAAGTTTGAATTGTTTGAGATAAACCATGTATTAATAATTGTGAAATTAATAAACATCTTATAAAACGAAACTGATACATTCCTGATGCAAGAAATTTAATTATTTTTAAACCTTCATCTTTCATTTCTTTTTTGGATTTAAATTCCATTTCACTAAAGCAAGATCACATAGATCTGACGACAGCATGTAACTGACTTCGGAAATAAAGAAATTTGATTATAAAAGAAAAAATCGTTTGATAGCCTCAATACTCATTAATGAAATTTACATACACTGTCCTATAATGTAGACATTAGGTATATTTAAGTGTATGTGACATTTTCTTTAATTACAAACTATCTATTTGTCATCAATTGTCATGACTTAATAGTTATGTTGAGTTTTCTTGGTATATTTTTATTACTATAATCATCATATTATTGTTGATAAACATTTGCGTTAATGTACAAATCTAAACCAATTAATCGATTTTAAGCTATGTTACACGAGCATTAGTACTAATAATTAGGGTTTCTAAATCCCTGGGAATCAGGAATTAAAAGATTACAGTAGTATACCAAGGAGAGCACCAGACCAAAGCACGTATATTTCCATAAGAACAGTATAGCGGCATGTG
>JAZBHA010000593.1:8761-35184 GCA_037464855.1 Iselma pallidipennis
TATTTATCTATTTACACTTAACATATGTTTTAAGCACACAGTAGGTAGACGACAGTCATTTAATGACAGCTATTTTACATTTAATTTGAAAGAATTATGAAAATTTCATATAATCATTAAAACTAATCTAATCATATAAGTACACGTTATGTATCATATAATAGGAGTATGTATGATATATGGTAATTCTACTTCATTACATGCATGATTAATTCTGTAACATTGTATTGTCATTGCTACAATTAGATATAATTAATTACAATTAATCATGATTAATTAGTTAAATTATTTGAAACCACTTATTGAATATAAACACACGATTATTTCAAATCAATCAAAACATTTTTACGAATCATTGAAAACAATAAACACACACATAATCATGAAATATTTCAATTACAATCACGTTATCTGATTGCTTTTACCATTTTTTTTTTTTTAAATAATGGGGGAAATACAATAATAAAGAGAAAAAAAGGGAGAAAAGCTCTACTCTGATTCCCACATAAAACGATGAAACGATATAGCGTGACAAAAATTCGATGGTTGATTGATTAAATAACGTACATTTTCACCAATAATACAGTTATCTACGTACCTACATATACACACACACAGACAAAAAACCTCTGAAATATTCTATTAAATAACACAAATCGATAAGCTAACTAGTTGTTGGTTTTCATCCCCTTTCCGTTTTTTTTCTCTCTTTATCTGCCGTACTGCTATCACCACTAAATTCAATACCTAATGGTAGAAAATCACATGAATGCACAGGGTTGATGTCACGAATAGGCGATTTACTTGAAGAAACTGTACACGTGACATAAAAAATTACTCTATTACGAACTGTTGATAAGACGACACAAGAGAAAATTGCTTGTTTAACTTTGGATTTTAATAAACAATAGTTTTTGTTGAGAAAAAGGGTAAAATAGCCGTCGTCACTTGTTACAAAATAATGGTCTTTCATTTGGTGATGGTTGGAAATTGACGACATTTTGTGAAACAAGAAAATTCAATTTTTATCTATTTCCATGAATAAGGAATTTATTATTAATCGAAAACCTACCTTTATTTTATTGTAACGATTAACAATTTTTTTAACAGACCGGGAACAACTACGTAATCTCATTGTTCGTTTTTTATTTTAATTTTTATATTAAATAACAGTTTCTCTCTAACTTCTAACTAAAAATAAAATAGAAATGGCAGTTGCAGAAATTTTCGAAAATTGATGACAACAATACTACTAATGAGCATATTAAAATGATATTAAGGAAAAAAACTACCCTTTTCAAATAAATATTGACACATAAATATTTCAATATTTATGCATTTTTTGTATACCTATACTTGCTTATGTATGGATGTTTGTATGCGTGTGTATGTGTATGAAGAGAGGATAATAAAGTGATCCGACATTTTACGAATAGGAAGTAGTTTAAGGGAGAAAGCTTGAAAGGGGGTGGCTGGCTGGCTGGCTGGATGGTTGGTTGGCGTGACGAATCCCATCTGTCAAACGGAAGCTGTTGTGTCTGATGATCCGTATAGCGTGAATTTAAGAGAAGAAACAGAATGACAAAAGAATGAGGAAAAGAAGAAACAAGAGAAGACGGCTAAAAAAATAGATTTGTGGATGGTGGTGGTGGTGGTGGTGATGAAATAAATGGTCGTTTTTTTAAGAATATTGCAACTATATACTATATCAAAACAAGTTTAAGGGAGGCGGTGGCTTGAAAGAGGAAAAGAGATAGATAAACACTAAGGGGGTGGTTGTTGATGGTGGTGGTGGCGGTGGTGGTGATGGTGGCCGTAGTAGTGGCGTGTGTCACGTGGTGCTTGAAATCAATACTGCGGTCTGTAAAGCCGGTCGCGAGCAAGTTCTGGGGGTTAACACACACACAAAGGCGATGGTGGTGTACATTTACAAACATATCAACGATGAAAATAACGAGAGAGAGAGAAAAAATTATTAATGTCAAATATCAAAAATGCATGAAATTACTATTTCGCTATCATGGCAAACATTAAATCCTTTAATAAATATCGTTTACTCTAACGATAATAAAGATTTGATTGTCATTTTATATTCATGTGCTCTATTCAATAATAATAATTTTATAGAGGTATTAACGTCGCACTCAAATATTTCAATTGGAAACATACTGTTTAAATTATACCTACGTTTAAAGATTTAAGGGAAGAATATATCACCCTCGACTTATTTTCACAATAGTTCCAATTTAAATTTTGCCGATATTTTTTTTACAACGAAGAAAAACGAAATAAAAACTACAAAAGGACCTACATAATATCTTTATCATGAAAAAAAAAAACGTCTCTCTATAGCGTGTTTAATCTTGATAAGTTCAATTTATCAGTTGCTATACCGTTAAAAAGAACTTTCCCCCTTTTCAATGAAACAACAGGGGTGGAGTTGGGTTCAATATCAATTCTATCATGTTTAGAGAAACTTTACAAACTGTTTGTGTGTTGTTGATACATACAGGTATATCTATCTACATACCTATTAGAAATAAAAAGAGAGAAAACCTTTAAGGTAAAAATCCTATTACGTTTGTTTATACTATACTAACAATGAAAAACCCTTATCAATTTTTTTAAATAGGACCTGCATATTCTGTAATTGTTAAAACATGTTGTAATTATACTGCCAACCAAATAAAGTATAATATAACGAAGAAAAAGAACAAGCTTTGAAAGACCCTCCATTAAACGAGTCTTTAAACTCTCTATCATCGTCTCTTTTATACTTGTTCTAAGTAATAATAATAATAGTAAGAATGAATACGTATACCTATGTACGTGTAGTTAAAAAGAAAGTACACGCACGCAATTATACCATTAAAATCTACTGAATATTTCATGTCGTTATGGATTATGAATAACTCTACACTCTGTTCGCGTGATTACCAAGATAAAGCATTCTAGTCAAGAAAATTGTTTCATTAAGTTCAACTTTTTGAATATTACTTACTTTTTAATATTAAATATGATAAGAAATGTTATTCACTGGAAGTATTTGTTATTGGACACTAATACGTAATTAATAATAATTATTGATTATTATCGAAATTATTGATAAATACACCTTTTTTAATTTATCAAAAAAAAGGGGGATGAAAATATTCAAAGGTATCCAAGTTGAAATATTTAATTGATTTCAATCAAGCAAAAACCACACAATAACATAGGTGGTATTAACTGGACTGCATATGAAACAAAGTAAGTAAGTGTTATACATATTTGCACCCTCTAAACTTTATCCCCTTTTCATTTCATGTCTGAATAAAAAAGAAAAAAAGCGTTATACATTGTTCGCTTGAAATTCTATAAAATCGTCATGAATCTATATAGATTTTTATATAAAATGGAAATTATTTGAAAAATCTACGTCACTTGGTTTTAATAAAATCCTGAGAAGAACATTTCAATTATTATAATAATAATATACGAAATGCGTCGATTTCTCTCGAAATTATAGAGGACGAAAAATATCACTCCCCTTGTTGTATTTTGACGAAAGGGCAACACCAGATGTACACGTTTGAATCTGTAAGTGACGTCATTTGGCTTCCTCCCTAGATGATCGTATAATATGAATTCACCCCCTTGCCTCATTAAGAGTGATTACCGCATCAGTTTAGTTCTTCACTTTCACCCTGTTTGTATGTATGTGTGTGTGTGTGTGTGTGTCTGCCTGCCTCGATTACTAGAGCATACTACTACTATTACAGCTACAACACATCAAGGGAATTCATCCCCTATCTCACACTCTCACCCACACATACATAATATTGATGGAGTGATTTCAGCAAGTCTAAAACTACTACTCCTTTAGCAAACAAGCAAAGTGTCGCTTAATTTCCATGTGCTGTTACTGAATGCCAAAACTTTTCCGTAAGTCATAATAATAATAATAATAAATTATAACGTCAACTATCTAAATTCTGTTTCCATCCCTCATCTATTCACAATCATACATGACAACTGGTTCTCTCATACATACTATATTATCTACCCTATTGTGTACCTACTAAACGCACATATACATCCACATATGCCATCCCCTCTGTCGACAATTCAGATTTGTGCTAATATTGTAAGAATCGAATGATAGAGGGGTGGTGATGATAGATAGATGGTGGTTGATTGGCCACACAATTGAATATACCTTTTCAAGAGGATTTGTCATTTGATAAAAAATATGAATTGATCCCTATCTAAAGAGTATTTTATTATTATTTATCTTGATGTTCCGTTTTTCTTCGCCCTTGTCATATTCCCATATTTGTATGACAATAAAATAATGAAAAAAAGGAGGAGGCGTCCGTATGTATTGTGGACATACAACAACAATACATCTCTCGTTGATAATTTTATAAAAATATAGTTTTCCTGATTATTGATAACAATTATCCTATTATTAAATAGATAGATGGAGTTCATCGGTTTCAATATTTAGTTAATATATTCTAGGATGAAATGAATTATGCAAAAAGCTGTTGATAATAAAATAATTATCTCTTGTCATATGCGATGAAATTAATTAATTTACACAACATGCAATAGATTATGTAGTGAAATGTATTCCGAGAAAAGCTTGCTTGCACTTGTCATTAAAACTTATAAATATTTAATGTAACAACAATCAGGAAATGCTCAATTAATGGTGAATGAATATGAAACATGTTTATTTAAAAGAAAAATGCTGAAAAAATTGACCAGTCAATTGAAAATTTGTTAAATTAATGAGTTGAAATATGATATTTTTTTACACGAAAAACATGTGTTGCTTTTTTTAGAAGATAAAAAATTATTTTGGAATATTTTCAATACATATAGGTATGCGTAAATAATTTGCCTTCATTACTAAATAATTAATAAGTAGATATGTATGTACATATAAACATAAAAATTGAACTTTGTCCATTTGTTACATTTATGTGTAATATTCATTTTCGACTTCAATGCTTAATAAACAATTTTTATAATCATATTTTCATATATGTACAGTACGATCTATGAAATTTGACTTTGAATGGCATAAAAAACATATTTCTTCACCTGTCATATTAAATTAATGACATGTGTGCCGCAAAATTGAAATCGCTATACAATCGTGATCATTCTGCTTAAATTAAATTGATATTCAACGTTAAATTGAAAGTTTTAAAGAATCGAGGCAGAATTTGCGTAAAATATAAGAAAATTAATTTGACAAACTAAAGTGCCGTGAAATCTATACAGATGGTGTGACTGCAATAAGCAGCTGAAGTATCACGCTCGCAATGACATACGTTTGCCATAAATTTTATAGATCGCACAGTACCTATGTATTGACACGTTATGTATGGTTTTCATTCCTTCGTGATTGAAATATTATAAAATATAAACATCACAGACAAATTTGTCAATTTTAATTATCACGAATTAAAAACACTGGACAAAAAAAAATAAATATTGTCGGAAGCCTTCTCTATTTCAGAAAAAAAAAACGTGATTAACTCATCAGACGGCTGGCTTTCTTTGATGATAAATTGCACATTATATTTAAGTGGGCGACTTTTTAAAACTATATACACTTCCTCTTGTGATAATTAAACACAAGGAAACTGAATGCAATTTCTTATCAAAAATCATTGCACATTCTCCGATTTAAATTTCTAAATTTATTTGCAATAATATTACACTATTTTTTGATTAATATCCTTGAATGGATTTTGTTATCAAAAAATTAATATTCACCTTTGAACTCGTTCAAAAATAAATTGGAAATTAGTTAAAACTCTTACGTATGTAAATCAATCAATATTTAAAGTTACATCGAAAAAAAAACACCTTTCCAAACAGAAAATTAGAAACAGGTCTATTTCTATTTAGAAAAATATATTTTAAAATAGGTTAATGTACGATAAATTTTCCTTTTTTCTTTCTCTCTTTTATTTTCTGAGTAATTTCCAAATATTTAATTTATCTAACGTCAACAACATCACAAGATCACACGGTTAAATATTGAAAATAACAAAAATCAACAATTTGTCTTTAGGGAAAAATAAGCTGTGTTTAATTTTCAAAAACTAAACAAATTTCCAATTATCATTTGTCATTTAGGTATTTGTTGTGTTCGTAAAAATTCGGTAAAAAATTTAAAATATCCACATCAGATTGTATGTGGCGTAGGAGGAGGAAAAAGAGCCAAATTTTGCGTAAATAAAATTCATAAAAAACCACGAACGCCAATGAATCGCGTATTCATATAATATTATACATAACGATAACGATAAAAAAAACATGATTTTTTGTTTCTTTTAAAAATAAATTATTAAATTATTAGAATTTCATTGAATAAATTTCGATTTCGAATAAAATCTTACTTCAAGAATAATAATACATAATCAATTCAAATTTTGAAATATTGTTATTGGCGGCGGTAGCGACGGTGTTGTTGTTGGTGGTGGTGGTTTCTCTTTTCAGCCATGCTGACAACGTCTTCCTATCGATCCGAAAACGAGGGGTGGTAAAGGCAATGGTAGAGTAAAGTCAAGCAGTTCACCGCACCCACTTGACATTGCCTAGATTGGGCACACAGAATGACAACGACGATCTAATGGCATTTCTTCTAACTTTCACCCCTTAACTTTATTATCACATAAGGTATCCTTTCAAATTACATATTTATTGGAATTTTACTAAAAGGTTTCCATCGTTTTCATATTGATATGTACTATGATATACTTATCATAATTAGTAGGTAGGTATATGTATGTAGGTATGGTTGATAACAAACTGTACATAAAACTTGAAATCGTTCAAAGAAGATAATTCTTCGTAATGCGTTACCTATATTTCTACATAATTAGACATATCTAAAAATAAGTATAATATTTTTATAAAATTACCTTTGGTTCCGATTTGAGTTTTTTAGTTGGTGGCGGTGATAAACTCCTTTCATCCAAATTTATGGAAGATTGTTGAACTGTTAAATTCGAGGCAGTAGTAGTAACACTAGCCGCACTAGCAGCAGTAATAGTAGTAGTAACAGTAACAGTACTAGTAGCAGTAGTACTAGCCGTAATGTTATTAGTAGCAGTCACTTTAGTTTGCTGTTCAGTTTTGACTGTTGCACCTTGTGCACTGGCAGCAGATGGACTTGGTGGTGGTCCCGGTGGTGACGGTCCATTATTCGTAATATTACCACTATTATTATTATTATTATTATTATTATTATTATTATTATTATTATTATTATTATTATTATTACTACTGCCACTTGTTTGCAGTGGTGGTCCTGGACCTGTGCTAGCTGGAAAGACAGATCTAGGAGGTCCACTTTGTTGTGGTGCACTCACTCTCACTATACCGTTCATTTCGGACACTGATACAGTCACAGCACTTGATTGTTGTTGTTGTTGTTGTGGTTGTTGTGAATTTGCTGTCACTTTTTGTCCACCGTTTTTATCACTTGACGATGTCGTAGAACACGTTGACGATGATGAGCATGATGAAGATGATGGCGAGGCAGAAGATGTTGATAATATCGAAGAAGAAGAGGATGAAGATGATGAAGAAGAAGAGGATGAGGATATCGATGACGTTGATGATGATGAGGATGTCGATGATGATGAATTTGATGAATGTTTATCCCTGACTTTATCACGTCGATGTCCACTAGAACCACGTTTACTATTTCCAGAACTATTAGAAGGTGGTGTAGATGTTGCTAGAGCATTGTTTGCAGTTACATGTTTACCACTATTCCCACTCCCTACATTATTAGCACTGTTATTATTACTTGTTGTTCCTGTTACGACATTTTTCAAATCATTTTGATCAACGTTACCATTCAATTCATTCGATTTAACAATTTCATGTTTAGCTTCCGACGTTTTTGTACCTGGCTTTGTTCGTTTTATTTTCATTTTAAGTCCTTTATCAACAGTGGCTGAATGTTCTATTGCCATTTTCGCAGTTGTTGCTGCTTTAGCAGCTTGTGGCCCACCGGCATTTGTTGCCATTGCTGATACCGCCGGTTGGCTAGTAGTAGTAGTGGTGGTAGTGGTGGTGGTGTTGACACCTTCGTTGGTTTTTTCTATATCTGCATCCAAATCAATTATTAAATCACCTATACCTATATCCCACTCGTTGTCATCATATTCGAAATTCGATGACTGATGGGTATTTGTAGTACTTGAGGTGTTATTATTGGTTGTGGTAGTTGTATTATTATTATTTGTTGTTGTACTACCAGTTGTATGATGATTATTATTGTTGATGGTTGTTGTTGTTGTTGTTGTAGTTGTTGTTGTTGAGGATGTGATGTCTGGCTTCGCCGTGGCGTTCCCGGTTTTAGAGGAATCCGCCACCCTAGCTCGGTGGCCCGCTTCTTGCGAGCTGGATCTCATTGGGGCCGCCATGCGATAGTCCGGGCCCTGCCGCCGAGTCTTTGCCCCGCGGCGCCCGCCAACTCCACACACTGCATCTTACCCCTGGAACATAAACAAAACCAAAACATTACCTCATATGTAACAACAAACATACATACATAGGGAAGATAACTTTTAAACTACTAAACAAACAAAAACAATGGCAGTATAGGTATAATACCTATCTAGGTATATCTAATGTGTATGTAACCTATGTACATATGTATGTAAAACTTTGTTTTCGAGAGCAACAAAGACATTGTACCTATTTGTGTATTGACCGTGTAACTACATTGTGTCAAGTACGTGAAAGTGTTTACAGGTGAACCAGATAATGAACCACTAATTAACCTGTATGTATGTACATAAATAATGACATATCAAAATAGTTTTACCTTGTCATAATTATTATTATTATTATGAATGTTATTATTATTGGTGAATGAACCAAAATTTGGTCTTTCATAATAATCAAATAAATGAATCCATCAAAATTTAACAAACTATTTCAAGAATGTAAATAAAGAACGATAGGTATAATAACACTTTAAAATCACCACACCCATACATTATTAAAAGGAGCAAAAAAGAAACTAACAGGATTATTATCAACCAATCTTTATATCCACACACATATGTGTAGTTATTTTATTTAATAATAGAATTTGCGTGTGTGCTAGTCGTCATTTCTATGTGTTACGACTTTCTATGTTTGTTCTCTCTTCAAGTCAGTAGATTGGTTCTATATGAAGTATGCATGTGTAGTAGTACTAGAGGTGTATGTTGTAGCCAATTCTTGTATTATATGTGCCACTGCAAATGGAGCTGTGGGTGTAGGTGATACGACTAACGTCTTTATTACGCCCCCGCATACAGTTTACACATTCTCTCTTTCCTTTGTACTTTCTTTCTTTCTTTCTCAACATACATACATAGATATATTTTTTTGAACAACAATTTAATTACAGACAAAATCATTATAGCTATAGGTAGGTATACTATATGTAGGTACAACTTGTAATAAACAACAACAAACCGTTAATCTTTTACAAAAAACAGCTTGAAGAAAACTAAATCAACGGTATGTTTATTGAGACTTTGAAGAAAAACTAAATTGTATAACAGAAAATAACATGAATATTTATTAGTAGGTGGGTAGTAACAATAGCTTTAAAACACACAACCACCACGACCACTTAATTCTGTTTCTCAATGTTTTTTTTTCTTCATGTTCGTAAAGATTTCAATTTTGGGATGTTCTATCAAAAAAAAGCCAACCGGAAAGCTCTATAGGCTACTATTAAAAAAATACCTACAACGAATTTTCTGACATGAACAAAACTGACCATTATAATAATTCAAACAAAACCAGAAGCGTATCTCAATTAACTTATGTAAACAGTAAAACCACTAAATACATATAAAACACAAATGGATGAAATAAAGAAAAACAGCAATTATTTCTATGATACTTTTTGTAATTCATTGAAAAAAGTGCTAATCAGTCTAGAATACAAATTATTTTCGCAAATATGACCAGACAAGGAAAATGACGAATTTTTGCAAAGTGTCTGATTACTAATCAGACACTCATTTTAAATGATTATATAGGTATCGATATTATGTATATATTTAAATAGATTCCAGTGTTATTTAAAATGAACAAGAAAAAAACATGTTATGCTCCCCCACAGCATGTTACAAATAACTCTTTTCTGGGGGGACTCTCTTTTAAATCAAGTTTGTTGTTGTATACGTTAAAAAACCATGGATAGCCTTTCAAAGTGTAAGTTTTCTTTCCCCGCTACTCATTTAAAACTATTTATTTTGTTATCAATATGGTCAGTAACTCATTAACCATTGATATTTAACTTGAATTTAGAACAAGAAACTAAAGAGAAATAGAATTACCTATCTATAGAGGAAAATCACAAGAATAACTCTTACTGTTATACACTTTATGGATACCATAAAATCAACCACACTAACAACACAACAACAACAACAACGACGACGACGTATAGAAAAAATAAATAAATGATGTACAAATGTTCAATGCATCAATCCTACTACGTATGTAATGTAATCAATAAAATATCTAAATTGATTATCTATCTCAGTGTTTCCCAACCTTTTTTTCCTCGCGAACCAAAAGAAAGGTCCGAAAAAATTTGACGAACCCCATCTAATACAACAAATTTCCATTTTATTTTACAAAACACCAATCGAATTTGCTTGGTTCCTACTTAAAATGTATCGCATTACCAAAGGTATTAAAACACCGTTACCTAATTTAAATCATAAATATTCATCTGTGTGTCTTTATTATAATTCTCTCTCTTGTCCATGTTTATGTTTTTTTTCTTTTTCTTTTTTTTCCAATTCATAATAAAAACAATTTAAACTTGAATGCTAATTGTCTTGATAATGAAAACTAACAGGAATTGTCAATAAAGTACCTATATAGGAAAAAATTAAAAAGTCTTTAACTATTTAACAATAAAATTAACAAATATCTAATGAGTTTCTTTTTTAATTTTTCCCAAGTAAAATATAGAAAGAATATTTACTTATTGATGGTAAATATAGAAATAGTGTTTGTTCAATTTTATTGGTAAACCTTTAAAATTATTGAAATAACAACAGCTGAGCCATCATTGATATGAAGGGTAACGAAACAGATTAATCTAGATCACGATGCACCCTCCTCTTCTCCCATCATCCCTCCACCGCTCCTATCAAGATAGGTTCTACTACACAATCAAATTATTTATGAGCTACTGGAACTAACACAATCAGATCTTGTTGGATAATACTGGATCAACAACACATCTATATACCGACAAGAGAGAAAGTGAGACAGAACTAGTTTTTAAGATGAAGCAGCCTTAAAACTATAAATCTACTACTTATACTACCTACGATAATAAAATTCCAACAAAGAAGAAGAGACCGACCACCTCACCACCTCCTTTAGCATTTTGCTGATTATTAAACGATTCCTTAAATTATAAACAAGGTATTCCCTTTATATCAAATAGGAGTATCATTTAGCAAAACAACCCTCTTCACTAACGATAACGGTAGAGAAATTTGTAAATTATTAATTCCAACCACCATATACTTCATAATAATAAGTAGAGCATATATGTTGAGGGTTGTAGAGGTGTGGCTAAAAAAGAGGGGTTGAAACCCTCTAGCTTTTATAATAAAACACCACATCATATATACACAGACACACTTGTAATTAGTGACGCCGAAACCTCTATTGAAAAGCAGAAGTTTTCGATGAACATTATGCCCATTGTTGTTGTTGTTGTCGTTATCGCCGTCGTCGTCGTCGTTATTGAACTGCATAAACTTTAACAACCCCCTCAACTTATTCTATGATCGATCATGGTTGAATTAATCACCTTATGTGTAATATATATTAGTTTTTTTATTTTATAAAAAAGAGGGTGATAGTGTTTCGAAAATATGTATTCATAAATCAAGTTCGTTGAAAATTTTTGGATACTTTTCTAATAATTTTAAAATGTATGATTCATAAGTTGAAAATGATGAAAACTTTTCAAAGTTCGTTGATATTTGTTTTCATTGGAAATTTTCCAATAAACAAAAACATACACAAGCTCACAACAGAAAAGCAGAGAAAATATATAAATTTTCAACAAGTTTTTTTAGGTGAAATTCTATTTAAAAAAAACACACACAAAACAATTCTTACATAACAATATTTTTTGTTATTGAAGATAATGTGCGGATGCCTAAAAGACGACCTTTTTGGTTCTTTCTAAATTATTTACCATTAAACGCCTATCATATTGTTCGCAAACGATTAATTCTATATTAAAACACATAATATAATATACCTACTATGACACATTCTATTCGTGTTTAACAATCTATTAAAGTGGGCATTCCATGTGTGTCATATCATGTATTAGAAAACCTGTCTAGTTTCGTCAAGTCTACTTCTTACAAATAAAAATAGGCCAAAAAATCATTTTTATTTTTAAACCATATGTTGTGTAGATTGATTAATAATATCGCTACTATTATTACTATTGAGATTCGATATAGGTACCTGTGATTATTTTCCATTATTATACACATAATATGTAGGTATTTTATTTAAAAAATAATAATAATAAATGGTTATTAAATTGTTTAAATTTAAATTTCGTAATTTTTATAATGAGATAAAAGGAGACAACCTGAAAAAGAATTCTAAAAAGAATAAATTAGCGGCACTCCTTTCCTCTTTCATCGTGTTGTTGTTAATTAAAAAAGTTGTAAATTGTAATAGGTGAAGAAATGAGATAGATAGATAAATAGATAAGAGATAGAAATTAGAAAATATCATCCTTTATTTTTTTCACTATGTCGACCAGGTACCTATGTACATATGTGTATGGATATGACATACAGGAAGTCAATCTAAAACAAGAAAGGAAATTAGTTCCAAATGGTTGAGATTCCGGACACGACATCACATCCCATCATATCATCATCATTATCATCTGTTTTGATTGAAATAACTAATTGTCTCATTAATGACACCACAAATAGTAGATATGCTTACATACATAAATACCGTATATGTATAATGTATACGTTTACAAACACATCATAATTTGCCTTTAACCATCTTGCCATCTAACAAAATTTCAATTCCCTATCTCCTTTATCTGTTTATCTAACTGTTTAATTAAATTAGTTCAGTTGTGTAAATTTATTATAGGCACAGGTACCTATATAGATATAGACATAAAGATATTTATCGTTAAAAGTAGAGGCATTAAAATCTAGATCTTGACATTCAACAATCAAATATTAAATAGTTTAAATGCATAAAATTCCATGATCAATTTACTCCTCCTTCTTGAGTTCTATTTCTATTAAAAGAGAAAAGGATAATGGAGATTTTATCCGATTAGAGTCCCATCAGAGTCATTCAACAATAATATTATATCGATAACTTTTCAAAGCAGGTAGGTAGGTATTTAATCATTTTATTTGTTCTTGTTGTTGTTGCTGTTGGTGTTGTTGCTGTAAAAAGAAACAAACCAGACTCCCCATTTACCTGGTCACGGACACAAGCATGCAGCAGAGCAGTTTTAACCGGTTCTCTTTTTCTATATTTCTATTTCTTATTATTATATTATATAGTGAACTTTGTGATTTTTGTGAATATTAGCGTATAAGGCAAATTACTTGGAGGTAGGACATAACAAAAGAGTTTATCTACTGCACAAGAACAATAGACATACAATTTTAATTTTCAATCTCATCTGGATCTCGCTCCCTTTTCTAAAAACCACCTAAAACAAACTCTTTTGTTCGGTCCTACTGCAAAGTAATTTGACTGTAAAAGTCAATATGCACAAAATTACTAAGACTGGTATATATTCTTATATTCTCTCTTTCTCCGTCTATGTCTCTCTCACTTTATTTCTTTGACAGAAAGACGATTCAAGCAATTTCGTTTTGTTTTGCTTGAACGGAAAAAAAGACGAAATAAATTCCACTACATCGTCGTACATACTATACATATGTATGTACACATACATACCCAAACCAATATACATAATACATATTGTACCTATAGATACATATCCATACAAATAATAAAAGCTGAAGGAAAAAAGAAGAGAAACAGCTTTGGGAGAAGTGCTTTGTCAATGCAATACTTGATCGAATTCCCTCCCTATGCATTCCTTTTTTCGTTTCTTTTTCATTAGTATAGGTACTGTCTTTCTTTATAAAGTGTGATGATGTTTTATTTATTACATCAAGTTTGTTGTTGTCTGTTTGGCTACTTATTCACATTCTCTTCTCTGTTTAAACGATCATGTCCAAAAATTTAAAAAAAAAAGAGATAACTCCCTTCAGAATTAATTTCATTTCATCTGACAATAAGTACAAAATGATGACAAAAGAACCTATCGTTTCCAGATTCCTCAAGCGGTATAGACAAGGATTTGTTTTTCAAGTAACATGCTGTGCAGTGGTTGAACGAAAAAAAAAGGGAGAACTACTTACTCTCTAACTACAAGATTCCACCTGAAACAACAAGAAAAATCTTAATTAAAATTCAATTAAGACTGATCAACATGGATCGAATTTTAAACAGTTTTGAAAATTAACAGCCAGTTTAAAACACTATTACTAGTATGATAAACTATTTCTTTTATCAAATTTTTGTATAATTATCAAGGAAATTGTTACAGAAATTTAAGGGAAAAATTTATACTTGAAACTTCATTATTTGACTAGAAATGCTGCACATACCTACATAATCCGACATTAGGTAATTGAATTGAAATTTTTAAACACTTAATTTTCATTATTGTATTACAATTCGTGGTTTATTATTATTACATTTGACATTTCCAAATAGAGTGAACGTAGTTGACCTTAAAAATGGGAATAAAACAAACAACAACAAAACCAATAAGAAAAAAAGTAGCCTTTCAAATAAAGAAAGTATCAACAAAAATACTTTAATAATACTTTAATATACAAATGGCTAGTAATAGAATAATGCAATTATTTTAAAAAAAATGGTTGGTTCTCAACTCTTCTCACTGTTATTATTATCTTATATTATCAGTGTAAAGTCTGATGACCATGCGCGGCAGAACCAAAGAGTGTCCACATGTGGTCTATTATGCATTGCAATAACGTTGTCATATCTCGCGCTCGCTTCGTGGCGGGAGGATCTAGTCAATGACTACATACTGACTAGTATAATACCACTTCTCGGCCGAGATTTTCTCCTTGTGACTCCGCCTTCGCGCATCGAGTGGTCATAAGATTTTACACTACCTATAGTTAGTTATAGATAGGCCGATTTAAGAAAAACCAACCATCGAATGCGCAGAGGGACTGAAACGAGCCCGCGCTGCAAATATCGAAATTCCATTGGCCGAAACGTATCGAACACGCCTACAGCATGCGCCAGTTTGGTTTTTCTTAAAACGGCCTATCTATACTGGTATAGCAGCTTTGAATGTACCGACTGAAAGGAAGAATTCCACATCCTTCACCGTGGAAACTTTATAACTTGTTACATCACGCAAAACAACATTTCCTGTTGCTTCTTTTTTCTTGTAATAACAATAATAAAAACAATGATAATCAAAATATCCTTAGGAGAATTTTGATTCCTATTCGTTTTTGTTTTAAACAAATTATTGGACACTTTTTTCTATTGTAATTGTCAGAAACCCCCATAAGTATACCTACATATAATTTTAATGAATCTTGTTAAGTGATTAAGTAAATAATTCTAAATCACTCAGAATAGTGAATTGGGTTCAAAGTGAAAACTTGTTTATTTTGGATCGACGAATTTCATATTTTTCAAAAACAAATTTGTAAAACCTCAAAACTGCACGTATAAACAAATAAAAACCTGTTCATTGCGGAAGTTATAGGTATCATATAACTAGAAATTTTGGTTTTAAAAAATATCTCCAATACTGATAATTTCCTAAGGCTAATTTGTCTAATTTGTTGCAAAAATAAATAATCCAACTTAACAAATTGATAAATAATTAATCGTCAACCCAAATTTAAGCGTCTATTTGTATCTACATATAAATCAGGTAATTTCTTATTACTCTGCTATCGGTACCTACTATTAGAGTACCAATTAAAAAATAGTGGTAATAATGTAAGTAAGAGAAAGAGTAGAGGTCGATTTAAGAAGAGTTGAAGGGTCAATTCCATGACCTCTCTATACATATATTCGTCTTTCAATAGTAAATGAGTTGAGGTTCAGTAATATACAACAACCATAATAACAACAACAACAACAACAACAACAACAACAACAACAAGATGGGAGCTTGCATTTATCATGTCCATTTCGATGTTACAACCAGCAACATAATAACATTTACATTGCTATATCCATTACCAAGTGTCATCGTGTGATGTTTATCTTATGATGCATAACCACAAAACAATTTATATTTTGTATAAACATCGAGACCTTATTGTCCCTTCCTACAGATACATACATATACCTACCTAACGAACGGAGAATTAAATTTAATCCAATTAAATAATAATAATAATAAAAAGAAGGAAACAACATTTCGCTGAATGAACAAACATAACGATAAATCTTATCATTAATGAACCAATTTGTAAAAAAAATTCTTAATTAAAGCATTAATTAATTACAAGTATTTTTCCATAAAAGCGGTCAATATTGGAAAACAATTAAAAAAAATTGATCGTTTATAGTTTACGTACACACACGCGCACACCTAAGAAATACAAGTTAATGATATTGATAATAAGATTTTAATTGCTGGATGTCTTAGATAGGTTTGATGATTGATATTAGCATTTAATCGTTTATTATAATTTAAAACCACGGTAGCAAAAAACCATCCCTATGATGTCTTGTTTCTAGAACTGTTTTATGATTAAAAATGTTTCTTGATTGTTTTACTTTACTTCCAAACGCATAATTTGAATGGTTTTCTCTTGCTATGATAACAATAACTCATTACCATAAAAAAAGAAGTAATTCCAATGGTTCGATGCATTTATCAAATGCTTTCGTGACAATTTCGTTTCGTGTTAATTGATCCACTGTTTATCATCATCCGAGGACACAGACAGTCAGACAGTCAGAAAGAGAGAGAGAGAACATACATTAAAATGCAAACATTAAAGCTTACTAACTCTTCTTATTAATGTATACTTTGACTACTAACAGTTACAAAACAGTACCCGTTCTTTTTTTTTATCTTAACAACTGTATGTAAATTAAATTTGACTTGCTAAACAGTTACTCCAAAACAACAAGAACAATAACACGAATTCTAAAAAAGAAACAGAAAAACACACAATGATTGTAAAGTGTTTTTCAAGATTTCCGTTTAAATTATAGGACTTTCTTTCTTTTAATTTTCAAACAATCTCCTTCAAAAAGCGTCTAAAAAAGGTAGAAACTCCATATTATTATTATCATTGACGTTTGGTAGAGAGTCCTCTTTTATTAGGAGTGGCAAACATTGATTTTCACACACAAAGAGAATAATAACAACAACAACAACAACAACAACAACAAACGTTTTCAATACAAGCCTAGTAGTCGGTCGTATACAAGTCCTCCTAAAACGAATCTGATGATGAGACAAAGACCATTTCATTCTCTCTCAGGATGACTAAATAGATGTTTTAGACAGAGATAAAACAACACGAAATGAAGGAGAAGAAGAAAAAAACCGTCGAAAACTTCACAACCCAGACAAATAACATCAAGTTCTTAGTGGATCGTTTGAGATAAAGTATGTATAGAGAGAAGAAAAAAGGAAGAAGAGGAGGTCCTTCGTTTTTCAACAACAACACACAAGAAACAAGCTCTGGAATTTCATCTTTTCCTCTTTTTTTTTCTTTCTCTCTTCTGTTATTTTTCTTCACGCAAGATTAATATAATAATACGACCTGTTTCACACAAGTGTGACAATTTGGAATGGACAGAAGAAGAAAAAAACGCTAGTAGGACTAATGTATTGTCAACAATTTAAATTTTGAAACAATTTCCAAAAAATAAAAAATAAAAACACATAAATTACATACATATGTATAAAAGTATACACATAATATGTAAAGATAGAAATCTTGGCACAACATAAAAGTAATATCTTTGTGGCTTTTGTTTCGCATTCGCCCTGACGGTTGGTTGAGTTTTTATTACCGTACCGCCGCCGCCGCCATTGCCACCACCGCTATCATCATTTTGTCTCCTCCTTTCCTTTTCTTATAAGCCATTTCCATTTTACGGTTATAGTTTTGTTTTTGAATGGTTTAAAACAACAACAATTTAACTTTATTGTTTAACACTTTAATACAAGTTAGTTGTGTATTGTAATTTATTGTCATTGTCGTTGTTATTACAAGACAATAAAATTCTACTCAAAAACGAATCGATAGATACAAAAGTAGATTTTTACCTATTTTTAAATTGAAAATTTACTAATGATACCCCCTTTCTGCAGTATACAATTTTCTGTTTTATCTACAATACCACATAATTTGGTTGCGTGAAATTTTTTAATCTGAAACGAATTTTGATATACCTACAGGAAAAGGAACAGCAGCTGTTGATAGATCGATTGATTGATTGATTGTTATGATAGATCAAAACCCAGTTGCCTTTCTTTTATTCGGCATTTCGAAAATATTATCTAATAATAATACTGCATATTCATTTTTGTTTTGCATACTAAACGTAAACAGGATCTTTGGTACCTACGACAAAAAAAAGTCATCAAGAAAACTTGAAAATATCCATAAAATTTGTTTATCAACTAAACAAATTATTATAAATATTGATTCATGTTTTATTAATAATAATGCTAATTTAGATGCATAAAAATTCGAAATTTCTTCCGAGCGCACATATCCATCAACATAATAAATTATAAAATTTTTACGATTGTACCTGGTTTATTATCGTTTCACACATAAATTAAATTGGGTTATCTTTTGTTTAAATAATAAATCAATGAATAGAGAGGTGGTAAAGGAAAATCATTAATAATAAAAACGGTGTATTGTATTAAAAATACATTAAACAATTTTTAACCAAGCCATGAAAAAAAAACAACATGCAACACAATACCAATTTTATTTTACAACCTATTGAAAATTAGACAATAACGTTAATCCACCACAATCATTATATTATACCATAGGGGCAACGAAAACAAATAACATGATAATAAATATTTGTCAAAATATAGTTGTTATATGTATCTATGTTTGTGTGTCGTTTTAATTCAATGAAATTGGAAACTTAACTAATCAGATTTCATTCAATTACTGAAGGCTAAATTATTCGACTTTTATGCATGTTCTCATCTAGTTTAATTAAATTGCAAATTGGAAATCGATTACTTATATAGATACCTACTACTATGTTATAAGAAGTGAAAAGAAAGAATTCAAGGATTTTCTATCAAAAATGTATTATCAATCAAAATTACTATGAAATTAAACTATTCCCGTTTATAGGTCTCTGTGAAAATAATTGAGTTAGAAAAAGAAAACAAAAACATTAAATAGTTGATTAACTCTGGCATTGCCACAAGCATTTTACCATAAAAACATTTTACCATATCGAAAACAAAAAGCAAAAAAAATCTATTTCAAAAGCTAATTAATTTACTGAGCTGCTACTGATTAATATCCAATATTATTGAAGCCTGTGAGGGACAAAACGAAAAGGGAAATATTACGATTTCAAATTAGCTATACCTACGTAAACAAACAGTTTTAATAATAATCCAGTGATTAACTATTATTAGGAGATAAAGAGTAGGTTAAAAAAAACAGTTGTAGGTATAATGGGAAAAAACGAGTTTAAATACAGCAGTTGTTGGAATTTAACAAATACGACTTCAAGAAAACGATCGCTAGAAAGTTAATGCGCTCATCAAAATGTCAAGATGTGTTGTTGTTTTTGTTGTTGTTGTTATTGTCATTGCTGTTGTACTGTAAACGAAACATGACACTATTTAATTAGAATTGAAATTTGTGCAACTTTTTCTTTGAATTGCTTCCTTCTTTATTTTAATTCCTTTCAATTAACGCTTATAAAGAAACTTGTAAGAATGATTAGAAATCACGATACGTTATAATCAATAATGAAATCTCTTCTCTTGATTCAATTATTCGTTATTTTGAAATATCCACGAATTATAATAATTGTCCACTTCAAAAAAGTACATAGTGCTTGTACACGAGGAAAGCATTTCAAAACACTTTTGTTTCTTAATCGATTCTCATCTCTTTAAAAGGAAAATCGTGATAACAGTCGTGCCTCTTATTCTTTTAAGGTTGTTGAGATAAAATCTCGAAAAAAAAAACAGACTGCTCGTGTACAAGAACTCTATTAAGTAGGTACCTAAAATTAAAGCGACGAAAATTGATTATTTTTTAATCAATCACTACCGAAAAAAAAACAACAAATATTTATGAAACAATAACGGTCGATTATTGAACCGAAGAACAATTCATTTCTTAATTGTGCTCGGGTAGTAAGCACCGGAATAAACAGATTTTTTTCTCATTACAATATAATTATAATTAATAATAATAATAATGATCCATATAAAATGAATCATCAACTCACCTTGTTATTAGGACGTATTTACCCAAAATAGATTGACAATTCTATTAATAAAAAAATGACACTGATAGGTACTTTTTTTATCACAGAATTTCTTATTCTCCTTAATTATTTATGACTACATTTCGGGGACAATAAAGAGGAATATACTAAAGGCACTTTCTAGACGCACACGAAAACACACACACACACTTTTCAGCACTAGGTATAATACAATACTATGTACCATATGTATACAGAGGGCAAAGGAAACACACCTCAACAGCAACTCACCTGGAACAAACAAAAACAAAAAATTAAATTACCATAGATACATACAATAATTAAACATATTAAAAACTATTTTTATATGCATCATATAAGTAGATATACATACACAACAACAGACTATAATTGGAAAAATAAAATTGCAAGACTTTTATAGTTCAAGTAATAATCGTAGTACAATAATAGAGAACCGCAAATCCGGTAAAAATTCCAGAAACCAGTGACTGAGTTTCCGTTTCAAATACAACTGTTATCAGCTTATTTTAAACTACTTATTATATGTACCTATGTAAGAGGAATTAAATAATAATGGTACCAAAAAATAAATACAACAAAAAAAATTTGTAAAAGTTCATCAAGATTATCATCATACAAGTGGAAAATCATTGATGTGTTTTTGAAAAGTTCCATTTGATTACATATTTGATAACAACAATTTATCATTAAACTTGTTTATCATTAATTAATTCGCATAAATTTTACATAATTTATTTAGACCTTTTAGCAGCATAACACAACAAATTATCATGCATCTAATTGTATATTCAATTTATAGGTATATTTATTTGAAAACTGGTTTAGTTTTTCATATTTAATTATCTCTCTCTATCTTTCTAATTAGTTAATATTGGCATTATATTATTATTCTTATTATTATTAATGTTACTTTCTTTTTTTTTTAATAACGATGATGATGAAAAATGAAGATATGTATTATGTATGATTTTTAATGGCAGAGAAGGCATTTAAAATCTTGAATAAATCATCAAACGATCTGTTTTAATTAGAATATTCATGTCCAGAAGTCGTCATTTTCCTGTTAGACGTTTCAAAGATTATTATTATTATTAAACGAAGTTTCGATACGAATAAAAACAAAATAAATCGTTTGTTGAAAATTTCAATAGCGAAAGGATGTGACTATAAGTTACTGTTAGATATACATGTATAGATGATACACATGGTGAATTAGTTCATTGACAAGTCGATTAACGGACTTTGAGGGTTAGTTATAGGGAATGGGGATTGTGGTCGAAGAGACAGGACGACGACAATCCTGCTGCTACTCTACACCCACCACCACCACTATCACCACCCGTTTCGATTGTAGTAATGATCCATCTATCTCTTTCATCAGCCCTCATATGTTGAATCAATTCTAGATCTATTTAACCAAAAAAAAAACGAAACAGACAGAGATAACTATCAGGAAGTTGATATCTATAGACAGGGATAGAAAAAAAACGACAAAGAAAGAAGGGGGGAAAATCGATTTTATTTGTAACAAGAACTGAAATTGCTGGGTCTCTATCTAAAGATACAAAGTTGAAAGGAAATGATGAGGGGAAAAAGTGTAGAACACAGGGGGATGATATGTAGGTACTCCTATTTCTATTGCCCACTTGAACAATATAAATGGTAATGTTCTCACCTAATTCTATCCCTTATTTATACCATACGATACAAGAAAATAAATAAAATCGTGATTTTAGAGAGCCTAAAGAATGGCTCAATTTTAGACATCAATAAACCAATATTAAAAAGTAATCAATTACAAAGAAAACATGAATAACTTCTATTGTTGTTAATATATAACGGTGAAAAATACATAAAAGAAGACGACTAGGAGGTGGCAAATGTTGTAAATGTCAAAACGATTATCAAGATCAAAGTGCAATTGATTCGACAAAACCAAATTGACCACTACAAGTAGACAAGTAAACAACGTACTATATATAAACACAGAAGAATTTATTGTTTGTTTGTAAAAAAGCACAGTTTAGTAATTAAAGGTGAAAACAGAAAAAAATACCAAAATGTATTCAGACCAGAAAATATACTACATGTAGGCAAGTATTTAGTTACTTTGTAACAACAGAGAGAATGAATTAACTTGACTCTTTCATGATGATTATAATGGTAATAGCGATAATGAAACAAAGGCCGACAACAATTGACTAATGACACAAAGCTTGATTATTTTAAGAAGAGAAATTCGGACTGATGCCAAATTTGTGTGTAAAATTCGAATTAAATTCAAGCAATAAAATCATTTTTCCAATAAATATTTCAATTTACACCTCAATACAACCATTCTCAAATTGATGGAACAATGAATAAATGTTAAAGAGGAAGACAAATGCCAGCCAACCAACCAACAATACAGTAGTCAGATCACTCGCACGTAATTGAAATAAATAATAAAACAAATAATGAAATTGTAGTAGAGGCGGGATGGTATTAAATTTGCTTTCACATAAACATAGATATTTAACAATATCGATCAGAAAAAGGACGACGAGAAAGAGGAGGAGGTTAAAAAACAAACGGAAACATTCCAAATCAATGTTTTGTTTTTAAGACTACAATGTTCTTCGACTATTATTATAAGTATCATTCCCCTTCTTTCAAAAGCATAACATAAATGTATATAATTAATGACTAATTAATTATTATTAATAGAATTCATATTGTAACCTATACCGGTAGAAAAAAAAAACAGTGAAAGAATTTTAATTACACGACCTCAAATTAAAAACAAAATAAAATTGGGTTTATATCGAATTGAAGAGACTCATCGACATTTTAAAATAATTTCTCTATTAAGAGAAAAGGTGTGGCAAAATATTATGCGAAATTACACAACATCTTGACAATTAAGATAGATGGATAGATAGATGATAGACACTCATTAAACAGACATAAATGTTATATGACATTGTATCTTTATTGTAATTTACCTGTTAATTATATCTTAGTGTATTATAAAATTATTAAAATATGACATGAAAAACAACAAAAGATTAATTAATAATAAGTAAATGTCAATGAAGTCTTAACATTAGATTTCTTTGTATTTTAGTTAAAACTGCAGTAATTTAATTTAATGATAGTAATTAATTTCTTTTTGCCATTTGTGTCTAATTTTTATTAAGTTGGTAGTCATTTTCATAATTACTGAATCAATTAACAAATCTTTAAAAAATAAAACACAGAAATATAATTAACAGCAAATTATATTTAGCATAACCGTTCAAAAATAGTCATTCTATATGTTAATCCTTAAAAGGTGGTATACAAATGTTATCCATTTACGTAGATGAACTTTTTTCCTATTTTAGAAAAATATTATAAAACTACAGAAATGTCTAAATTTAGAAAAATCCAACTATCGACCCTATTAACCCTAAAATTGTCTGTTATCTATCGTTATGTTATAATTTAGACGGTCTGTTATCATTACTATTACACACAGAAAAAATTTTGATAAGCCCGTATATAATGAACAGATGTATGTATCTACGTGGTAATACACTTGGAAATTACAACAATTTCTAATTATAATTATCGTTCAAATGTATTTCTCATATTATTTGAAAAATTTTCTCTTCCTTTTATATGCATGTAGGTACCTAACATATGTACAAAAAAAAAATAACTACATGTATTTATATTTTGCGATAATTACCATTTTAATGACGGGCAATTATCACTCTTATACCGGACAAAAAAATTCCTAAATAGCTATAATATAGGCGTATATATTTAAATGCCATAAATTTTAATCAAATTAACATTTTTCTCTTCGATTAAAGAATTTATATTTATTTGAAAATAATTTCACTTCTCTTAAATCATAATAAATCTCCACAACATACACACACACACACTCAAATCAAAAGAGCAGCCAAAAGAAAAACAACAATCCTAGTAATAAATTATCCTTTTAAAATACGAAAAAGTCTTTTTGTGCCTAGTCGACGACATGTGAATAATTTAATTTCGTAGAATTTTCCTTCTTTTACGATCGTTCTTGTTCTTTTTTTTTGTTATTAATCGCACAATATAGAAGCAACATTCCTGGCGTAATAATAAATCTTTTTCTCAACAAATAAATATTAAATTATATAGGAGTACTTTATAGAGACAAACAAACTTGTTGACAATTTCGCGTTAAATTAAAAAAAAAAAAAATAGGAAATAGAAACACAATTTTAAAGCTCAGTGGCGGATCTAGGCATTTGGGGGCCCTCAAGCTTATATTTTGTAAGGCGCCCCCCTCACCAAAAGAAAGACAGACTGTTTTTACCAAGCTTAAGCTTCAAGGGGCCCTGAAACTAAATCAGCTCAATCATTTTTTTTTTGTTCTACAAATATGACTGATACGTGAGTTAATACATCGTCAGCATCCTTGGTTAAATCTTGCCAAAAATGCGGTTCCCCTTGCTATTGCTTATTATTTCTAAATTCTACCTTATGATAACTAGGTCCTGGGGGGCCTGAAGATTAAGCTTCATAAGCTTTATTGTAGATCCGCTCCTGTTAAAGCTTTAAAATTCTAAAGTCCACAAAATAACAAATAAGAAAGAAAAAAATCACAACACTTGGAAAACATCGAGTCGAAGGGGAACCAGACATTAAAAATAGAACGTTAAACGTGAATGGGACACCAACAAAAAAAGGGGAGGTGGAGAAGGATAAATATGCATATGCCCCCTTCAAGATCATAAAACGACCCCTCATACTGTTATAACGACAATAAAAAAGCAATCTATCCTTGTTCAACAAAACAGTCGATCTTTACCTATTCAACTTAATTCATTGGATTTTTTTCCTACTGAATTCATAAAAAGTATTAGGATTGGAATATCGTCAAAATTAACTGTTTTGGCAAAGAAAATCGAAGGATGGCTTTTGAGAAAAATAAATTAGCTTATTAACAGTTGTTGTTAGAGGATATTTTAATGTAAATAAAACTCATTAATATTTATGTTTCAATTAAATCCGTTGAAGCAAAGATTGAAGAAAAAAATCATAATAATAAAGGAATCTAATAAACGAAAATATTTATTATTAGGTAATGCTAAAAATAAACAGATTTGTTAAGACCACAGAAAAAAACGACTATAGATAATTACGTGTTGGATTTTGGAGGATAAATCTAATAAAAAACAATTAGTAAAGATAATCGTAAAAAAGTAACAGTTTTTTCTCTCCTTTCCTCCCATTTATTTTCCTTTTCTCCCCTTTTGCTTACAAACACACATAAAAGGTAAAAACGCAAAAAATAAAAAGCTCAAGCTCGTCGTATAATCACAAAATGGCTTCCCTCTTTTGGTGCTCCTCTCTCGTCGTCGTCGTACAGTCGTCATTGTCGATCGAACTATATGCTTGCTACAAACGAACGTGGCTTGTTTACAAACGTTGGAAAAAGATAGCGATATCTATATAATATGTATTTGTATATTATATTGAACAAGGACAACGATTGACCACGTTTGGGGTGTTTCGAAATTTGTATATATATGAGATATAGAAGAAGACGGAAATATAGAGAGAACGTGTAAATAGAAAAGGCGTCAGCCGCCCGTTGAACTTTAAACGAACAATTTCCCCTCAATGTGTACGATAAAGATGGGTTTATATTATATACCTATAAATCGCGCAGTATTTTTCCCATATTATGGCACATGAAAGAGTAAGATACAAGATGGTTATAATTTTTTTTTCAAAATGTTGTTTCTTTTCTTCTCTCTCTCTCTCTC